>JAFIRS010004806.1:0-73894 GCA_018342105.1 Gonioctena quinquepunctata
CCACGCGCCGAAAGAAAAAACTGATAACTCTTATCTTGTTAATGTAAACAAACTCTTTCACAAAGGATGCCGCCGCCGATATCTTATCTCAATGTAAACAAAGGATGCCGCCGATATCCGGTCGCTTAAATAAACAACTGATAAGAAGTGCTGACGTAGATAATATTCCTGCAAAGACTTGTCGGTTGAGTCATAGCCGCATCATCGCTGACTCCTCCCACTTTCCAAAATGGCCGCCGCCATTCACTGATCACGTGACACTTCCGTCCGACCAATGCCGTTGACGGATATTGGTTGACACCCCCTTTCAATATACTGCCCGCTTGGGGCCGGCGGCACACCCCACGACCTATCACAGCTCTCCCCACCCCCACCCAATCAACCTCCCTACACAACATGGCGCCCCCGCCACCACCCTTTTTCCCCCCCACAACCACCATCCCCCCACCCCTCTCACCGCCATCTTTTTCACAAACCCTCCCACAACGAACCGCCCATGACCGCCACCATCATCCCTACCCCCACCCGAAAACCACCCCCTCACTCACTCGCCAAAACCCACCCCAAAATAGGGGTTGCGCCAGAACCCTTGTAGTCTATCTACTGACCTTTCAGACTGATGAGTAGATAATTTTGAGTTTAAAATCGAAAAAATAGAATTCCGAATTTTCAGTAGGAAATTTTAAATTTCAATTTGGAAAATGAAATTCTCAGTTCGAACTCAGAATTTCTAACTTCAAACTCGGAATCTCAAACTTATGAATAGAAAATTATGGGTAGTTTGAAGTTGAAAATATATTACTCCGAGTTTGTAGAGGAAATCAACAGGTTTTATCTGAAACTGAAATTTGAAAATGAGTTGGCAAAATGCACTTATCCCCCAAAAAAACCTTTCAGTTCGTCCCTGCTTCCCATGTCACTTCACTGCTTTATTATATCCTCCTTCATTTGATTGAAACAATTTGAAGGTTTTAAGGAAGCGATAAAAAGTCGTCTCTCGCATTGGAGCCAAATGCAACAAAAACATGTAGATATGAAAGATGTTGACGTATATCAGTGCCAGAAAAGAAATGCTGAAGAAGTTTTCTCAATAATGGTGTATACGATCGTGGAAAGAGTTGGAATCAATCAATCAATCAAAAATATACTTTATTGTCGAAGATTTCACCTTATTGACAAAGCATGCGATAGTAAATATATACGGTCACAAGAGTAAGTAGTATAAAGGAAAAAGTTAAAACAATGAAGGATTGACAACTGAAATTATAACACCAAAATGAAGTTTTTGAATGTCATAATTTCGTCAATTTATATTTAATGCACATAGTTTGCAAAATAAGATAAATAAAATTAGTACGAGAGTGTAACTTAAAAGTATGAGTTCGGAAATAAGATCACCCTATTAATCACGTTGTCAAGAGTGCTAATAAATTATCAAAGTGTAACATATTGAAGTTTAAGAATTTAATATTTACACATATATATCAGTCTTCACACAATATTTAAATATCAGTCAGGTTATTTTGGAAATACACAAAATTACATAAAATTTAAATACGTGAATCGCATTGTCAAGAATCATAAAAAAATACAATAAAATATGAGAAAAAAATAGCATACAAACACTAAAATTTAAATTATCATTATTCATATGAATTCTAATTTTTCAAATAAAATGAAAGTCAAGTGTACATATATTTAAATATATGATACCGGATACAGAACACTTGAGACAATTAAATGGCTAGAGTACGTCATGTAATACTCCTGCAGGTTGTAGTAAGCCTTCTGCAAAAGTGCTTCTTTCACTTTTTTGGGCATGGTTCATTTCTGATGGCTGCTGGTAGATGATTATACAGTTTTTTGCTCCCATATAAGATTGAGTTTCTGGTTAGGCTAGATTTTGTATAGGTAAGGGAATATAACCTTTGTTTCTTGTCTCATATTTTCTCATTTTAGTTAGATTTAAAGTACTGGCGTATTTCTTGTGTATCAGGTATACATTTTCCAGTAAGTAATAATAATAATAACGATTTTTATGGAAATGAATGCGGTAACCGTACGTCGAATGTGTTCAATGAAACACATCCAGTACATGTTGCTAGAAAATACGTTTTGAAATTGGTGCGAAAGTTTTGTCAAACGGGATCAGTAGGCAATAAGAAACGAGAACCAGGACATGAACCTGTCGAAGTTGCACTTTTAGGACAAGTTCATGCAGACCCAACGTTAAGTACGAGAAAATTGGCTAGTGTTAGCAACATCAGTAGAACCAGTATCCGCCGAATCCTGAAACATTATAAATTTCATCCTTACAAAATACATTTGGTATACCAATTGAATGAAGATGATTTTGATCGGCGGCAGGAGTTTTGCGAAATTATGAATGCACACGAATAGATGGTGAATTTCCTTCTCAACATCTGCTTTTTGGATGAGTGTACATTATTTTTTAATTCGAAGGTGAATAGTCATAATTGTCGTTATTGGTCAGATGCTAATCCACATGTCTTCCACGAGGTCCACACTCAAACTCACCGATAACTGAATGTCTGGGTCGGTAGTTTTGGAGACCGTCTGATTGGACCAATGTTCTTCGATGGTAATCCGACAGGAGCATCTCATTTGGAATTACTAGATGAATGTGTCCGGGAAGACCACTTGATATTTCAACAAGATGGGGCACCACCACATTTTGCACATCCTGTTAGGGCGTTTTTGGATAGGATATTTTCTGGACATTGGATTGGAAGAAGAGGTCATATAGAGTAGCCAGCCCGATCTCACGATTTAACTCGACTCTACTTTTTTCCTGAAGGGTCACTTGAAAAACAAAATCTATGCAACGGAACCTACATCTCTGGATGATTTGCGACATAGAATTTTGTTGACGAATGCCGGCGGATAACGCCAGAAATGTTACCAAATGTGAGGTCTCATTTCGAACAGAATTTGTATTATTGTATAGAAACCATAGACAGTTTGAACATTTAATTCATTGACAATGATAATCACTCAACAATTGCATTGTCAACTCTGGTGATTGAATAAACGAAGAGTGATTTCCCAACTACCTTTCAAATGAGGTATCACTTGCCATATGTTGTCATTTAAACTTTTAGGAGTGGCGGTCACAGCACCAAGGGATGAAAGGTATTGCAGGTACCTTCCATCCCGAACAGTGTCCCCCTCGAAACTGAAGTTGAAGTGTCCGACCATTTTTTGATACTCCGATTCTCTCCACCCACACAGCCGGTGTTTCATTTTCAATGGCCAACTCTGTATAAATATGAGTTTTGTGAAGTCGAACAACAAATTATTGAAAACCTGACTAATAATTTGCATTTCCTTCAACACACCTGATTTTAAAAATACAATGGCAGATTCGGGAAATGTTCCGGACTTTGGTAAAACTCTTGCATACATTTGACAAATGAATCAACATTTCATGGTAACTATAAATCTATAATAGTTCCGGAGAAAATGGCAGGGAATATAGAGAATATTTTCATTCAATCACGATCACTTGGTCCGAATTCCAACTTGTTCCAGTCATGAGGTTTGACGTAAATTTTTCTGATGTGGCGCTCGGGTATGTGCCGCAGAAACCAGAAGCCAGAGACGGAGCTATCCCCGCCACCCCCGCCCCTCACCACGGTTTCATGGACCTGGCCCTCGGCGGAACCCAAGCCCTGACGGTGCGTTTCATTATTATTTTTATTCATTTTGATTACTATTGTTGTTGTTTTAGTTCAGTGGGCTATCACAAATATGTCAGCTCGCAGCTAGTCTCTTGCAGTTTTTTCGTAATTAAAAGTATCAAGGTAAAGGGAGGCTAGTCAAATGGTACCGCAGTCGGCGAATTATTCATTGTTCTATAATATTACTAAAATGATGAAAGGTGGTTTAAAAATAAAAAAATATTACATTTTGTACAGTGTGTTCCATTTATCTTCATTTCTTTTGTTTGATCTTATTTGAAATTTTACCGTAAATCGTGTCCGTATTAATAAAAATAATGTAAATAATATTTTATATATATTTATATATATATATATATATATATATATATACAGGGTTTAACATAAGTACGTTAAAATATTCAAGTAACGTATTCCTGAGACAATTTTAAGAAAAAAAGTCTATAAACTTGTGTCCGGAAATGCTTCGTTTCGGAGATACAGAATGTTGAATTTGAATTTTTCTGTTCGCTTTTTGAAAATAACTTTTGCAAAAAAATTAGTTATTTGCACGAAATTTGGTACTTGGGGTTTTTTTGACCTGGGAAATCATAATTTCGTATTAATTTTCATGTAACATCTATAGGGCGCTGCGTCGCTGTCCTTATTTATTTCAAATTGCCCTAACATTTTTGACAGTAAACTTTTGTTACTTTTCATGAAAAACCCTTATTCCTACACATTTTCCAAGTAAAAAAGGTACACTTCCTCAACAACGCTGGAGGTGATCGTTTTCGAGATATTTACAATTTTCTATATCGATGCATGTTACTTAGCTCCTAGGGCGCTAAGTGAAGTTGCTGAGAACATCACAAAAACTAAGTATGTGGTAGGTCTCGTCAAAATAAACTACTTTTTTCCTATGAAATGTTTATCGAAAAATGATTTGTTTTCGATATACAGATAGTTGGAAGTTTTTCAAAACTTGGTTGGTTTTTGTCATAAGTTTTTTGCAACTGCAGTTATTTTGATCAAACTTTAAACACAGACTTCTTTCAAACTGAGCATTATCAAACTGCCTAATCAATCCAAATTAAAAAAATTTGTCAGGTTTAATTATTCAATTAGAATGTCTACATTTCGGAGTTTGTAAAAAAACAATTCGGAGAAGTACTATGTTATTTATTAGGCAATCAAACATATAAAAATTGAACTAAACAACTATTACAACAACTGTTCAAAGTGACGACCCCCAACAGTAATACAAGCTTCTGCTCTCCTCATCAAAGAATTCCGCACCCGTTGAAAATGCCGGGAGTGTTTCTTATCGTTTCGCAGCAAGCTATGATGCGATCCCTTAACATTTCCTCGTTTTCAATGGGGCTAGCACAAACTAGTGATTTTAGGTGTCCCCAAAGGAAAAAATCGACGGGATTGACGTCCGGTGACCTCGGGGGCCAATGCTGAGTGCCTCCATATGCTACGTGTAAGAAATTTCTTGCTATCAGACTAAAATGAGCAGGGGCTCCATTGTGCATAAGCCAAGAGTGATTTCGGAAACCAATGGGAACATCTTCCATAAGCTGGGGAAGCTCGTGTTCCAAAAAATGTTGGCAAGCATCTCCATTCAAACGTAAGGGGAGAAAATAGGGATCAATTAAATTATCCCCAATTATGCCTACCCATACATTAAAAGAGAATCTGTCTTGGAAATGAGTTTGCGTTATCGCATGTGGGTTATCTTCCGCCCAGATGTGGTTGTTATGGAAGTTCATGATACCATTTCTTGAAAAAGTAGCCTCATCTGTGAAGAGGATTTTCGATAAAATTTGGGGATGTTGTTCGACTTTTCTTTGAAGCCATTGAGCGAATTCGATACGTGGTTGAAAATCACGTAGCGTAAGTGCCTGGACACGCTGAATATGATAAGGATATAATTGCTGTTCCTTTAAAATTCTGTAAATGGTCATGTGACTCACATTTAAAGTTTGACTAATTGTTCTTGTACTTGTCTCTGGATGTTCACTAATTTGTTCGAGAACCGCCTCCTCCAATTCCACAGTTCTTGTAGTCCGTGGCCGTCCTACTGCAGAATTCCTTTCAAAGCTTCCAGATTCGGAAATTCGCCGGAAAATATTCGCAAATGTCGCTGCATAAGGAGTGACGCGTTGGAGATACTTTTCCTGATAGATGCGTCTGGCCTCGGTTGAATTTCCGTCAGCCAAGCCGTATGCAAAAACCATATCAGCCATTTCATCATTCGTAAAGTCGGGCATGGTACCAAAATATCACTTTATAAACTCCGAACTGTGAATTTGTCAATGAATAGTTTGAAATGTGACAGCGAACTTCTATTTCTATAAACGAACGTTCATAGCCTACTCGATTTAATTAACTTAATTTGCAAGCGGAGAGTGACAAAATTTATTGAAATCAAATTTGGCTATACTGATTAAGCAGTTTGATAATGCTCAGTTCAGAAGAAGTCTGTACGGGTATACTGCGTATGAAGTTTGATGAAAATAACTGCAGTTGCAAAAAACTCATGACAAAAACCAACCATGTTTTGAAAAATTTCATCAATCTGTATCTAGAAAACAAATCATTTTTCGATAAACATTTCATAGGAAAAAAGTAGTTTATTTTGACGAGACCTACTACATACTTGATTTTTGTAATGTTCTCAGCAACTTCACTTAGCGCCCTAGGAGCTAAGTAACATGCATCGATATAGAAAATTGTAAATATTTCGAAAACGATCACCTCCAGCGTTGTTGAGGAAGTGTACCTTTTTTACTTGGAAAAGGTGTTAGGGCTATTTGAAATAAATAATGACAGCGTACGCAGCGCCCTCTAGATGTTACATGAAAATTAATACGAAATTATGATTTCCCACGTCAAACAAACCCCGGCTACCAAATTTCGTGCAATTAACTTATTTTTTGCAAAAGTTATTTTTAAAAAGCGAACAAAAAAAAACAATTTCAACACCCTGTATCTCCATAATGAAGCATTTCCGGACACAAGTTTATATAGACTTTTTTCCTTAAAATTGTCTCAAGAATACGTCACTTGGATATTTTAACGTACTTATGTTACACCCTGTATATATTTATATACCATGTTTATAAAACGGACTAAAAGTATAAAATGATTCTTTAAATGTTTTTTTCTATATAATACGTTCATAAACCGGACTAAAAATTATAAAATAATTTCTCCTAGCCCCATCCAAATTTATATCCGCATACAGATTCCTAAACCCATAGAGATTGTCCTAAAAATTTGTGATTGTAAATTTTCAATAGCTATGAAAATAGTTGTAAAATTTAAAACGAAAAACGTGTGGCGCATGCAATTGATAGTAGTAAAGAGTGTAGGGAGTTGCTGTCGTTGAAAAAACTCACACAACACTTCATATCATTTGCAGTGCAATAAAATTGTTAGTGAACTATCCATGCTTCAATTATTAATTGCATGCGCGCAACGTTTTCCGTTTCAAATATAACAACTATTTTCATAGCTATTAAAAATTCACAATCATAAATTCTCAGGACAATCTGTATGGGGATATAAATCTGCATAGGGCTGGGAGAAATTATTTTATACTTTTTAGTCCGTTTTATAAACGTGGTATATTAAACAAAATATTTACATAAGTAATTATTTCATACTTTTTAGTCCGTATTATAAACGTGGTATATTGAAAAACAAATTATTTAAATTATCATTCTATACTTGGTATATTAAAAAAATTATCCAAATAATTATTCATTCCATTCAACTCTGTGTCGCTCATTGTCCCTAGTGAATTTTCTCTTCTGGGCATCCGGATTTTTTTGGAGTGTTCTTCCGTTTCATTTCCGGATTTTTTATATGCTCGTTCCTCTTTGCGCGATGCCTATAAGGTCGAAAATCGCAATAGGGTTCACTATCGCGGAGCACACTCTAGATCGCAAAACAACGTCCGCTCGTCACCGGTATGGAGAGCTTGAGTGATTCTAACCTAACTTTTTGTGCTTCGTAAAAAAAGAACAAACAGACAGACAAGAAAACGAGTTGATATTGTATTGTCATCCAGTTCTGGACCATTACCGAAGTTTCAAGTCTCTAGCTCATCGGGAAGTTAGTTGCAAGATTTGTACCGGTCAGACACTTAAGCGAGCTAATAAAAACGTGGTACAAAGGGGTTGTGCGTGACGTTCGTCATTCGGCACATATGTGTGTTTTTGGAAATGATTGCAGGTGTGAACGTGTTCACCGCATAGGTATGAATGTATGCAAAGCGCTCGGTAAAAAGTATATAAGGAAATTAGTAAGTAGTTGAATTTTGATATGTATTTGTTTGATTGTCGTCAGGAATATCATTCAAAGTTTCAGCTATGAATGAAATAAAAATCATTTTCAGGAGAGCTGCTTATATTTTGTCAGAAAATCAATTACTAATAATAAAAAATTCAAATATTCAACCCAAAAGGCTGCTCAAAACCCTAAACAGTAATTCTTTTTTCTGAATATAATTTGTTTCCGTTTGATACCTGAAAAAATATTTCGTTTGATTAAAAATTATTTATAACTACAAATATTCTTTTAATTATAGAAAATATTGGACAGAATATAACCAAATTGTGAGAATCAAGCTTCAAAACACAATTGTTCTCATCCCGCTTTCATCAGCTCGACCAGTATGTATGTATGTATCTTTGAATTCGATTTCCACCCAGTTCCAGACGTCTGCATTATTCAAAATTTTGCATACGTATGACAATACAATAATTTCATGGCTGTGACCTGGTATTCTCGCTAAGATCATAAGTTCATAATGACAAAAATATGCCTAATTTACATTAAAAAAATTTGGATAGTGCGCTGGTCTCAGCACTTCCACCAAAAGTTAGTAAAAACTTCAATTCCTTATGGATAAATCAATCGAAGAGTTCTCCCGTAGTTGGAAAGTTTCAAAAAAAAGTTTCATATTGTAGCAATATGAATTGAGAATTTGAAAATAATTTAAAAAACCAAAAAAAATACGCTTTTGTAGCAATATGGACTAAAAAATTTGAAATAATAAGAATAAAGTCTTTGACCAAAAAATTTACGTAATGAAAAAAAAGCTTGGGGTGCTCTCTACTTTTCATAATGACTCTACCTTTACGAATAGCTAGCGATAAAAAATGTAAGACAACTGGTATCAAGCACACCACGCATTTTCAGTTTTTCAAACTATAATTTTATTTCATGAAAATTTAATAATAATGTAATTGATGATTCTGAGATCATAGAGTGCATATCATAAGAGACTGAAACTTTTTGCACATGGGTTCGTTATATGGACGAAAGAGCTGACTATCGATCCGACATATTGAGCTGTATGTGTGATGTTACAAATATAATCGCTAATCCTTTGGTTGTAGATGTGATGAATAATTATTTTCGGTAATTCACTACAAATCACTTAATAGGTAATATTCGATATTTCAAAGATTCGGTTCGAGTTGCCGGTACTAAATGGGTACTAAAGAACTACCAAGCTCCACACACGCCATACCACGCCCTCCTTAGGGTTGAGAGCCCACGGATACAAGCTGCCAGCCACTGATTTTTGTGAAAGGCACTTTTAGCAGATTTAAGTCATACCTTCCTTTGGTAGGAAGTCAATCTTTGGGTGCTTTAAACCTCTTTTTTAACGCGCTTTTTTTTAGCTTGACACGTATGTATGTATGAATGTAATGAAATCTTTCGATTCAATTCGCCCCTACTTCCAGACGTCCGATGTATTTAAAATTTTGCCCACGTATTAAAGTATTAAGAACCGATGACAATACAATAATTTCATATCTATGACCTGGTATTCTCACCAAGGTTATCAGCTCATAAGGAAAAAATGCCTAATCAACATTACAAATATTTGGCGAATGCGTGGTCTCAGCACTCTCGCCAAAATTTAGTAAAAGCCTCAATCCCATGTGGATGAATCAATAAAAGAGTTCTGCTCCCGTAGTTGCAAAATTTTGAATAATGCAGACGTCTGGAACTGGGTGGAAATCGAATTCAAAGATACATACATACATACTGGTCGAGCTGATGAAAGCGGGATGAGAACAATTGTGTTTTGTAGCAGTATGAACTATAATTTTTTGAAATGTAGTTGTGGTGGATTGCTTTGGCATATTTGTCCCATTCCCGAAACCTGTTGGTTTTCCATTTCGTCGAGTGTAGTTTACTGGTGTTGTCTGAGATGAGTGTCTATGTGGTTAATGAGTGGTTCAGATGAATCTATTTGGGGTTTATCGTGTGGCGTTCACAGTCATTTGTATGAAATGCTGTATTCTGGTTCTGTATATTTCTGCAGATTGTCCCCAGGCTGCGGATGTGTACAAAATCATAGGAAGAAAAACGGTTCTGATGATAAGGATCTTCAGTTCTAGGTTAATGTTTGATATGCGTCCGATCAAGGGGTTGAGCTTTTGCAAAGCTGCCTTTGCCATTCCGCTTTCGTTTTATCACGTGTTCTCTGAAGGTGAGTTTCTTGTCTAGGGTGACTATGTACTTGGCTTCATCTATCAAGGATATGTATTGTCTGCCAGGGCGTATCCGGTGGTATAGTTCGTCTTCTGGTGAAGAGTGTGGTTCGGCTTTTGTCTGCCTCTTATACAGGTTGAACCAGTCTTCTAGCTTGCCCGCTTGTTACTGCATATACCGAGTAACTGCTACTGCGTTGATGGATCTGGCCATTAGGGCCGTATCATCTGCATAGAGTGCATAGAGTGGTTTCGGGATGGCGGCTGTGTAGGGGACAAGCCCGCACCTTGCGGTACTCCTGCTGCTAGTTCTATTCTGGTTGAAACTTGCCAATTTTGTAGTGTCGTCCCAGCGAGGAGTCTATCAGCTTTGCTACTGAGGTGCAGGCCATAATTTTGATTACTAGGCCATCGTTCCAGTACAAAGCTTTATTACTATTTGTTCAATATATTTTTTCAATTTCAAGTATGAAGAGCAGGTAGCAGTATGGATAGTACAGTAAGTGAATGAATAAAACGGTATAGTATTCGATGAAACAAATTCATTAAAGGGGAATTATTCGAATAATTCTTTTTTTGGCTTCACGAAAGGTTGCACCGTAGTGCTCGTGAGAACACCGTGGTCGTGGTAGTCATGCATGTTAAGTTAAGCCTTATGAGGTTCTTGAAAGAACATCATCTTCGCGGAAAGGAATGGACACTCGTTAACCTCACAATGTTCATGGATTGGCAGAAGAGAACATAAGGGTTGGAAAGTGAGTAGGGAAAAGATATATTTATTAACATTATTCTTGAATGTTTAGAGCTGTAGTCGTTGGCAAAAACTTCATCAGGCTGTGAATTCCAAAATTTTGACATGCGACAAAAAAATGATTCCTAATAAATCTATGTTTGGCAAGTTTCGAACTTAACAATATAGGATGACCTTGATAAGTTCGTCTGATAATTTGCTCGAGGTGGAATAAGAGATGCGATTTCGGAGGAACATCTGCGATGAAATTCATTGTTAAACTGAGAGATGTCGCCCTCTCCTGCGATGTTCTAGAGTTGTTGGAGAATTAGTGAAAGGAGCATCTCATCCAAACGGACTGCTTTTTTCAACTGCTTCAGTGTATACCAACCCTCCTACATATGGAAACAGTTTTCTTTAATGGAGCTAATCTGAGCTTGAATACATGAATAGTGAGACGTTGTTGAAGCGTGAAATAAGTTTCAGGGCGCAATAGTTCAGATTGGATTGTTTTAAAAGAGTGTTGTTGATAACAAAGGAAAGTGATTTCGATTTAATTTCGAGAAAGCTACCAACTGTTTGGTGTTTTTAGAAGGGCTATGCAATCTTCCTTAAAATAAGATCTCACCACTCGGAAAACTATCACCATCTGGCAAAGGGAAAATATATGAAATACAACAAATTATAGACGGTGACATCTACAGTATCGGAAAGTATTTATCTTGTGTATGGTGGTTTCATGAGAGCGTAAAGAATATGTTGAGATATATGTTGAGAGAGCATTACAATTTCTCCTCGACTCACTCGAGGAAGGGATATCGAGGTCACGACACGGAGATAGGAGAGTCAGGGCGGTTAGCTCAGGACGTCAGTATCATACCAGCAGCAGTCGGGAGAATGTGTGCGCTGCAATGAAGAAGGATTTTTGACGATAATTTCACATCAGAAGATTTGAACAAATTAAACTGAATCATTGATTCAATTCAATCTGTCGGGCGACAGGTAGATCAAAATATCTTTGGTGCCGTGATGGCCGCGAAAACAAAAGAAAATTCTTATAAACAAAAGCAAACGATATTTCTGTAAGAATAAAAACAAAAAACTTATTTCTAACAGAAAAATAATTATTTATTGAATGGAGAGAAAAAAAATATTTACAAGAAAAGACAAACCAAATTAAATATTTTGTGTACGGAATTATTTCAATAAATCTTCGAACAAACCACCATTTTGGGCCAAACAATAGCCGAATCTATCGTACAATTCTGTTCTGGTAGCCGCAAGGGTAACTGGTGTTACCTGAGCACACAACTGAATAATTTTTGCCCTCAGCTCATCTGAATCGGTAGCACGTTCGAACTCATGCCGATATACCTCCGATTTTAGCATGCCACATGAATAAAAATCGAGAGTAGCACCTCTCGATCTGGTGATCGAAGTGGCCAGTTGATTGTACCTCGCGTACAAATACACCGATCGGGAAATAATTGATTCAAAAATGTAACCACCGTACCTGCATTGTGGGCAGGACAACCATCTTGTTGAAACCACACGTCGTTAAAGTCAATCGAAAGAGCGCGAACTGCAGGAATAATTTGATTTTGCAAAAGTTGCAAATATTTTGCTGCATTTAAATTCTCTTCAATAAAAAATGGCCCTATGACGTGATCGCCTAAAAGTCCCGTCCACACATTTAATTTTCTTCGGTACTGTGTCCTCACAGCAATACTCAAATGTTCATTTTTACGAGACCAATAACGTACTACGGATGGGTTGTGTTTCCGATGAATTGAGAAGAATGATTCATCGGTACATAACACCTTTTTTAGAAAGTCATCATGTACTCGAAATGCCCTGTTGCATTTTTCGACCGTCGTTTCACAAAACTCCATACGTCTGAAATGGTCTCCAGGCAAAAGTTCTTGTGTGGTCTTGACTTTGAAACAATGATAACCGTTTCTCTTCAAAATATTCCTTACAGTTCTTCCATTCAAATTCACTTCGTCGGCGATCTGTCTACTCGAACAAGGTGTCGTTTCTGCCAATGCACACACTTGTGTTTCTCTTATTTCCCGTTCCTCGGGTATTTGTCTAGGATGCGGTGGTGGATTTGTGGGACAACATTTTTTGCAATGTGCTGCCACACACCCAAAATTCTGAAATTCATGAATAATTGGAAGGACAGTCACTTCCGTAGGTACAGGTCTATCTGCAGAAGCCACTATGAATAGATTTCTAGTATCTTGTTCAAAATTACCCCCAAAGTACCACTTAACGATCTGTACTTTCTCTGCGGTTGTGTAAATAGGCGGCATGTTTCAAAAGGTAATAATTCTCACGGTCTTTTGTTTTCGCAACCACGGCTCGGCAAGAATGAGTCAAGTCGATGTGCGCTGTGTCGCATTGCCACGTGGTCAGTTAATGTGTCGGGTGGGGTAACAGGAGGGGCACACAGCAGTGCGTCTCTCTTGTTTATGTGGTATTATCATATCATTGCGTTCCTTGTTGCTCGTGTAGATTTCTGTCTATACCCCAGATAAATTGTTTCCGATATTGTATAACACGCAAAGTAAAACTCAACCACCATGAAATTCAAAAGTATAAAATTTCGTACACATTTCTCAAGGTGGAGAAGATCCTTTATAGATACTTTACGGTAGTGTCCTGGAGTCTGTACTCCTGCACCTCAGATACTAATAACTCCACCTTGCAGGCTCGTCTGGCCGTGGCTTCCATGGCCCCTTACCCCATTGTATCTCACCTGATAAGAATACAGGTACGAGAAATCTCAGTTGATCTGCACCACAATAGCTCTCCACTTATTCCTCTCAGGTCTTTTGTTTCACCATGTCGTATTCACGGTTCCTGATTGAGGGCCACTTGGTTCCTCCTAGCAACTACAAGTACTGCCGTGACTACCTCACAGTGCTGGAGGTTCGTCTGTATAGCCCTTATCGTTTGTTCAGTAACCCTGAAGAATGCTCCTCAGTTCCTGTAGAATGCTCGGAATTGCATCCTCTCCAGTGCCATGAAAGAAACCGAGAAGGCCAAGAGTTGTCCTCATTCCCTTTCGGCATTTCGGCTCAGTGGTCATTTGTACCCACGAGTGAGGGGAAAAGGGTTGGTCCAACCCTGTGGTGCCCCCTACACAGGGCTAAGGCAG
The DNA here is from genome assembly GCA_018342105.1 of Gonioctena quinquepunctata. Taxonomy (NCBI): domain Eukaryota; kingdom Metazoa; phylum Arthropoda; class Insecta; order Coleoptera; family Chrysomelidae; genus Gonioctena; species Gonioctena quinquepunctata. The sequence continues at coordinate 14,095 of JAFIRS010004806.1, forward strand.
ATTACTTCTAGATTTCGGCTTGTGTCTTGGAGGTTGCGTTGCGGCACCGTTTCTTTTGAGACTCCGGTGCCATACATCCGTTGCCACGGCCCCCACAACTTGGATTTAGGTTTGTTTGCCAGAGACCACGCGAATGTCCGCAAACAGCCTCATTCGCTGCGTGGCCGTGGCCGCGGCCCGTTGGTCACCCCAAACCACGTGGAGGTGAGGTTGGACTTTAAGGGTCCAGGGCACTAATTATCAAGCTTTCAACACTTTCGGAGTGAAACCACAAAATAGCATTGGTTTCCGCGGTCATGATTATTCTGAAGTTCGGGTTGATTCGCGTCTAGAAATTTGATAATTTCGATGTCTCAATCCCCCTACTCCTTTGATCACTTGAGTAGGGTTCATAATTTTCATAGGAATTTCGATTCGAATTATTTTTTTTCCTAACACCTTCCTACCTAACTGACTACAACCGAGTTTATATTTTTCACCCTTTTCTTGAAAAAGGCTCCGAAATGGGAGCCCAAATTATCAAATTTCTAGACGCAGTTCAACCCAAACTTCCAATATTCAGAATGTATATACAGGTGTCCGGCATAAAGTTCGCAGTATATGGAAAAAAAAATTATTATTGATTTCTCAAAAAAAATCATTCGTTATAAAAACCTCTGCTTCATCCCAAACCTGAATTGCAAACATCAAAATTGAATTTCATACGACCCTATACGAGGGAGATAGAAAAGCATGCTTTGTTTTCAAAATAATATGATCCCATCACTTTATTTCTCACGGTAGAATTCAAATTCATGTGGAAATATTGTTCAAAATCGAATGTTGATCCAGAAATTCAAATCATAGGCACCTATGACCAATTTCATATTTCAACTTGTTCTCCCATTTTTTCCTCATCGCCCTGTACAACATAAGGAATATTATGCCAGACGAATGGTATATTGTTAAATATGATGATATCACTCTCTCTGTTTTCTCATTCCTCCCTCCCATCGGAAAATCACATTTATTGAATTATCTGACGGAATTTCACAAAATCTTGCTGCAAATAGTAAATAAAATTGAATTGTCTCCAAGATATGATGCCAGAATGCCAATTGATTCATTTTCATGATACAAATAACATTTTTCGAAACAAATATGTCCTATGCTTCATTCTACGTGAAGTCCTCCATTCTCAATACACTGCATAGTACGGCGGTGCATTGCATCATGAACATTCCTCAGTATCTGGGGAGCTATTCCCCGAATACAATCCCTGATAGTATTCTCCAAATGACATATATTTTGAAATGGTCTTCTTGAATATACCTTCTGTTTGAGATATCCCCATAGGAAAGAATCCAAAGGAGTGAGGTCCGGTGACCGGGCGGGCCAAGCGTTATTGGAATATCTTCCAATCCATTGATTTAGAAATGTTCCGTTTAACCACCTTCTCACTTCTAGCGTAGAATGAACAGATGCACCGTCTTATTGAAAATACATTCCAGCTCTCATGTACAGAGGAATATCATCTAAATAATCGGAGAGAAACGTCTGCAGCATTCTCAAGTATCTTGCAGAATTTAGAGGTTGTCTGAAAAATACTGGTCCAACATTAATGTCATTAAGAATTCCGCACCAGACGTTAACTTTCAAGTGATATTGGTCTCTACATTCTGTCCTGAAATGAGGATTATTATCTGCCCACCACCTGCAATTCTGGGAGCTGACTACCCCATTTTATGTGAAGGTTGACTCGTCACTGTAATTTTTTTTTTTCGAAAACTGTCTCTTATCTTCCATTATAGACTGACACCAGAAACATAAATCCAAGCGATTATCCGGATCTCTCGGTTTCAAAGTGTGTATTAATTTTGGTTTATACGGTTTGAATTTATTATTAGCTAGAACTCTTCTCATTGATCGATCGGATATACCAAGATTTTCTCCTCTTTGCGTTAATAACATTCTTGGATTTTCAATAGTAGACAGCATAATATTCATAACAGTTTCTTCATTTTCATTTATGGGTCGTTTATGTGTCATTTTGTATTTTTTCGAAACCGATCCAGATTCCCTGAATGTTTTCAAAATTCTTGTAATTTTCGAATTATGAACGTTTTTACCTGGATGCTTTCATTAAAAATATTGGCAGTGTCTCTACAAGTATGATAATTGTCACCATGTATCATTACAATCTCCATTCCCTCCTGTATACTTAGTCGAGCAGCCATGATTGAATTGAAAAACTACTGGAATTACTCTACAGATTTGTGAGTTATTCTTGATGCGTCAAAAATGGTTTGTTTACAATTACAAATCATTTACAGTAAAATTCAAAGAACAAGACTATGGAAGCTGGGTATTGCTATCGAAGTCGAATGTAACAGGTAACGATATTTCGAAATTAATAAATAATACGTGAATAAATTTTTCGAGTGGATTTAAACCTTAATTTTGTACGTTGAATGCTGCAAAAAATTCAATAAAATATTGAAGATGCATTCTGATGTCTCGCTTGAAAAAAAAACTATACATAAATTGTCATATTTTACAATTCCTGATTGTCTTAAAAAATGTTACTCGTGGTGTGAAAATACATTTATTTTCATTCTGGCATCATACCTTGGAGGTAATTCAGTTTTATTTACTATTTGCAGAAAGATTTTGTGAAATTCCGTCACATAATTCAATTAATGTGATTTCCCATGGGAGGGAGAAATGAGAAAACATTCAGAGAGTGATATCATCATGTCTAACAAAATACCATTCGTCTAACATAATATTCCTTATGTTGTACAGGGCCATGAGGAAAAAATGGGAAAACAAGTTGAAATATGAAATTGGTCATAGGTGGCTATGATTCGAATTTCTGGACCAACATTCGATTTTGAACAATATTTCCCCATGCATTTGAATTCTACCGTGAGAAATAAAGTGATGCAATCATATTATTTTGAAAACAAAGCATGCTTTTTTATCTCCCTCGTATAGGGTCCTATAAAATTCAATTTTGGTGTTTGCCATTCAGGTTTGGGATGAAGCAGAGGTTTTTATCACAAATGTTTTTTTTTTCGAAATCAATAATAAAAAAGTTTTCCATATGCTGCGAACTTTATATATATATATATATATATTTCATCAGGCCTCAATGATTAAAAGAAAACTTTTTGTTACTTGTCAAGCTTTCGGAATGTCTTCATTCCTTTCTCAAGACATCTATGAAATGATACAAAAATTACAAATATGTTGGTAATCAAAAGATGTGTGATACTTACTAACTTGAGGTTTAATAGTATAAAATCGCAATATTCGATAGGACAGCATTAAGTTAAAACACGTCACTTGTTTAAAAACACTTACTAATTACATCAAATAAACAACAGGTTACATTTCGTAAACACATACTTATTCTAACAGTTATTCATTTATCTACATTCGACACTAAGTCGGAGTGTGTTCTGAGATACCAATTTGGAAAGAATGCCTATCAAAGGTCGTAAAAACAGAGAACAAATAGTAAAAAATAAAATAACACCCATAAAGAAAACAGACTATAATTGTTGTAGATAAAAATATAAAAACTTGGGGTGATATCACAAAATAGGATACAGGAGGATGTAAAATTATAATATTGAGAATGATTTTTACGTTACAGTAATTTCATCAATGATTTCCAACTGCCTCCAGAATATGTGATTGTAAGTTTTGATATTATTTCATTATTTGCGAATTTTCCCTTAGAACTGATCATATCAAGCATAACCCATCACTGGGAAGAAATTCAAAACCATTGTACTTTGGATTTGACTAACTTTTTGACAATTTTAAAATTTATTTTTGATTCCAACTACTTGGTTTTCAACAATATTCATTATAAACAAATTTTTGGCACACCAATGGGTTCTACTATTTCACCAATTCTAGTAAATTTCGTACCGGATGATTTGGTTAAAGAATCATTGATAAAAATTGAGTTTCCTGTACAATTTGTCAAAAGATGTGTAGATGACATCATCCTCTCTGTTCCAAAGGACAAAATAAATGAACTCCTAGACATATTTAATGCCTATAATGGAAACATATAGTTCACAGTTGAAAGAAAAATAGATAACAGCATCCCATTCCTAGATATGAAAGTGTATAGGACTGAAAATAGCAGGCTGTCAACGCAATAGTACAGATCACAAATAGTACAGATCACAAATGATCGACATCTTAACTATCACTCATATTATCCTTACCGAATGAAAACTAACCTCATATATACATAAAAAATAGGGTGACACTGTAACACACCCCCAATATAGCTTGAAAACACTGTTAGGATTACGTGACATTCTTGTTGAAAATTCACAAATATCTTGTCAATAAAATATTATTTAGTGTACCACTTCCGAGACAAGAACAAGTCAACCCATCAACTGATAATCAACCAGCCTCAAATTCGACTATAAGACAACATGAAAATAACATTACCGTATATAAATCACTACCCCACATTGAAGAACTGACACCAAAATTAATGAATTTGTTTATAAACTCAAATGTTATGATTGCTAGGAAAAATCTGAAAACAGTCTCGCTTCTTTTCACGAAAACTAAAAATCCAATTGAAATTAAAGACAAACCAAATGTTATTTACAAAATTGAATGTTCAGATTGCCATAAAACCTATAAAATGTTCAGATTGCCATAAAACCTATAAAATGTTCAGATTGCCATAAAACTTAATTGTCGTATTACATCACATAGAAGCGACTGCAAAACAAAGATGTGCATCAGCCGAACATGTCATCTATAGTAAACACGGAATGGATTACGAGAGTGCCAAAGTCATAAAGACAAAAAAAAAATTTAAAACAACATTTTTATCCATTAATTCAGAAGGTAACTGTCTAAATAAAAAATCCGACATTGACAATAAAATTTACACATACATTTTAAAATTAGAGTAAATCATATCTCCAAATAATAGAACATAATTTAATTTTACATCCTCCTGTTTCGTGATATCTCCGCAAGTTTCTATATTTTTATCTACAACAATTATAGTATGTTTTCTATATGGGTAAAGGTTGTTTTTTTTTATTTTTACTATTTGTTCTTTGTTTTTTCGATAGGCATTCTTCACAAATTGGTATCTCAGAACACATCCCGACTTAGTGTCGAATGTAGATAAATGAATAATTGTTAGAATAAGTATGTGTTTTCAATCTGTAACCTGTTGTTTATTTAATGTAATTAGTATGTGTTTTTGAACAAGTGGCGTGTTTTAACATTAAGCTGTCCTATCGAATATTGCAATTTTATACTTTTAAACCTCAAGTAAGTAAGTATCACATATCTTTTGATCACCAACATATTTGTAATTTTTGTATCATTTTATAGATGTTTTGAGAAAGGAATAAAGACATACCGAAAGCTTGACAGGTAACAAAGAGTTTTCTTTTAATTATTGAGGACTGATGAAAGATACATCTGACTGCAACCCCAATACAGTTTGAATATTTTTTTGAACTAACCAGTCACGAAAACAGAACTATCTGTAAGTATATTTATATATATATGTATATATATATATATATATATATATATATATATTTACATACTAGCTGGTACTCGAAACTTCGTCCGCGTAGAATTTGTTTTTTTTCGTATGTTTTTCTTTGTGTTATTCCTTCTAGGTTATAACTGCGTGACTTTGTCCGCTTCCCGTTATCCTGTTAAGCCGATTTCCCTTATCCCGTTATCCCGTTTCCCGTTAACCCGTTTCTCATTATCCCGTTAACCCGTTTCCCGTTCTCCCGTTATCCCATTATCCTGTTATGCGAGTTATAGCTAAATGGATAGAGCGAAAATATTATCCGTGTTCAAATATCTGAGTTACACCAATTTCCATGGCGATCGATTGAACGGTATAGAGTTGATACGCTGCAGTGCCATCTAGTGGCGAGTTAAAGGAAAATGGATAGCATAAAATCTTTATCCATGAAAAAACACTTAGATGTGCCTACTTTTATGGTGATCGGTCAAATGGTGTCGGAGTTCATCAATCTCATACATATATACATCCATTTTTATATAAGAGTGGGACACCCTGTTTTAATAACACGTGTTAAGTAGTACTGTAGTATATGTATATTTTGCGAAAAGATATTAGTAATAAGTCATGCTCTCTTATGACCATATTATGGTACGAAGCTCTATGAGGTTTAATTTTTTTTTCTATTTATCACACAATTCTTTCATTATTTTTTATTTTCATTCAATTTTGTTTTATTTTTATTTCAGTTCTGCCGGTGAAACTCATATGCATGGAACAAAAGAGAGCGAAGAATCACCTCCCTCATACAGAGAAGCTAATAATCTTTGAAAACATATTTACTAGGATACCTATTCCTATCATATTCATCGTTGTTTGATATAAACCAATATGATATTTGTTTCAAATAAAAGTTTACGAATATTAGAGTAAAATATTTTTTAGTTTTTTTTCCATAGATTTCTACAATGGGGTTGAAGTTAGATGTTCGATCCCATTAAATGTTTACTTATACTACACAATTATTAATACACTGAGAAATTTAATTCCCCATAAATTATATAGAGCAGTAAATAATAACATATTACAGTGCAATCCAATGATATGGCTCATTGTTAATGTGTGTTCGGTTATAACTGAAAATGCTTGAAACTGCTTTTGATTTGCTTGACCTATTTCAAGTCTAATTGATTTCCTCAGTTTGAGAATCAATTGCTTGAATAGATTTATCAAAAATTAACAAACAAGAAAATCAATGATAATTGATAATTTTTCAAATTGTATTTCACTCAAACCTTATTCCTTGCCTTATCCTACTTTGCCATGTTGTATTTCCTTCAGCTGTGTGGTTCTTGTTTTAATTTTCTTTCCAACTGCACACAAATATGAGATTTTTCATGAGATCCAATAAAGTAAATAAATATATGGTCATATTTCAATTCCAGTTCAAAAAAGTTCATCCAACAACAATTACAAGATGTAATCCATGCCAAAACTATCACCATTTTATTTCATCTGAAACTCTTTTAGATAATCAGGGTGGACTAGTTTTCAAATAGAGAAATATTTTCTAAGGGCACTGCACCGTTTGGAGAGTTCCTGCCGATAACAATTGACAAACAGAGTTATGTTGCAGGAGTATGTTGAACTGCGTGAATGCACTTGAACAACATCTGCCAGAGACAGAACAATCGGGGCTGGTTGTAGCCGAAGAGAAGACGCAACAAGATTCATGTAAGAGTGTGGCTGTATCTAATGTAGGGAATGTTAATATTAAGATGAAAAATGATAACGTTTCACTTGCCGTTGATTTCAGAACATTTTAGCTCATTTGAGACTAATCGACAAAACAAAATTTAATTATTATTGTTTGTATTTAATAAAGTTGAGGAAAGATGAAACGTTTTCAGTAGAATGCACCGTGAGTTTGTGAAGATGGTCAACAAGCTGTTGTTTCGAATGAAGTAGATTTAAAAAATCCTGTCAAAATTGTTCACAGAGCTCAATACTGAGTCTTCAGAATTATTCTTATGAAGTTTTTCGACAGATCTATGAACCCATACAAAAATTGTAATTATAATTTCAAAATAAATGAACCGAAAATATACAACTCTCGGAGTAGGAACATTAAACTGCTAATGGGTCGATTTCTTCTTCACAGCCTTTTACGTTACGATTTATTCAAATTGGTGGTCTCAGAATACTCAGCACTGAAAATGGGATCAGAGAAAAACAAACTTCAGAGGTTCTGTCATTCAACATACGAGATCTCAAAATATGGTAACTGAATCCCTCAAATTCGGCACTCATGTGTGGCGTGTAGACTCTATTAAGAGAGACATAACCGTTTCAGACGACTGAAGGCTCGTCCATAACCAGATAAACGGAGTATATTATGAACAGATGTTCTTTCATTGTTGTTTGCAGTACTTTCATGCATGTTCAACAGGTGCTCCATAGTGCCAATAGAAACTTAAGATTAAGGCTGGTTATGTGGCGAAGGTATAGTACAGACTGATCCAAATTATATGGTTCCGTAGTCTGTCTGAATCCGCAAAAAGTTGAATTGTTTGAACTTTATTGCTGCAGGTCTGGCAGTCATTTTGTTTGCATAAAAATTGCGACAATCAGATGTTCTCTACTTTACTAATACCATCGTCGTCTTGAAATACTGGTATGTCTCTCTTCTTATATGGGTGTACCAGATTGAAAAAAAATATTGATCTGTAAATAACTGGTAGTCCCTAGATGATGAAACATTATCGCACATCCCGACGGAGTGCACCGCTCTGGTGCATCCGAGGAGGCGTTGACCTTATGTACTATGCCGATTATGGGGAGAATTCAGCTGACACAGCTAGGTCAAAGAGAAACCCGCCAGCCTCTGTGAGACTTCAGATTGATGCTAAAAATGGACACATTTTCTTGTTTTGGCAAATTTCATTAAAAAATTATCAGAATTATTTAATTAACGAAATATCGAAACAACAGCTCTCATTGTGCATTTTATCGGTGTGTTAAAAAATATTCAGGAATATTCATTCCATCCAGATAACAGTTGATTCAGTTGAAATGGAAACTCACATTACAAATGAATTATCTATCTCTTATATACCAAGAAATATGGCGCAATTTTTAGCACCAATAAGAGATTACCAAAATTTCATTATGAATGCAAAATCAGTTCATATGTGATGGAAAATTGGATTATCCATGAAATGTAACGTCAATCCATTTCTAGAAGTTTTCAACTCCATTTGTACGATCGTTTGTTTGCTTATTGTTCTTTTGTTTGTCAGTAACAAATATTGCAATTCAAATTGCACTTTATTTGATACTTGTAGATGCAATGACCATACATCTTAACAGTTTCTTCATGGAAAACTTCAAGATGGCGGATGATTTATGGTCCAATTCTATTTCAAATATTTATATATATATATATTTATATATATATATATATATATATATATATATATATATATATATATATATATATATATATATATATATATATATATATATATATATATATATATATATCTGGGAATTTTTGAGGTTTTTTAGTGTCCGAGTTTTCGAAACGAAAAGAAATAATCTCTCAAATTAGTAGATACATTATATCCACCTGTCTCATGAAATCGCAGACATAGTTAACTGAACAGTCTTTTGCTCTCATTGTTAATTCTGGATTCATAATTTTCGTGCATGAATGAAACAATATTCAAATGAAGAATTGGAATAACTACTTCTTCCTTTCTTTATTTTTTCATAGGTCGATTTCTAATTGGTGCTATATTAATCTCTCAATTGTTTACTTTTTTGCATGGATGAAATCAGTAGTTAGTGAAATGGTATACTTCTTTTTGGTTGGCATTAACGTAATCTCCTGTCTGAAAGACATCATAAGCGTTTTCAAGCTGTGAATGTTATGTATTAAAAAAATATATGAAATATGATAGCTCATAAAATATATACTTAGTGTGAGTTTTTGTTGTTTTCCCTCTGATGCTTGTGTTATTTTCTCTGTCAGAAGATATGCTTCAATTAAACTCATTTTATAAGTGAATTCATGTCATGCTCCAAAAGAATATGGAATTTTAATGGAACCGGACATGCAGTTTCAATGGGTGTGGTGGAAGGGAATAGATAAATGTTGCACTTGAGATGAGATAGCTGACAAATCTATCTAGTATGAGAATATACCAGAATTTATTTTACAAATCCGCACAGTTTGTAGACATCAAAATATGTCACCCAATCTGAGTCAAATAGTAGGATGACACCACCTGTGCAGCAAATAAGTACTAAATCATACCTTGCTTGGTCAGAAGAGGCATGAAACAGGCAAAACTCAATAGTCCAGTCTGCGGAGATGCGATGAGTGTGTTTTCATATTAACACCTATTATATTGTACAAACCTACACAGGATAGTATGTAGAATTACATATATGTTTGCAGCTTGAACCCAAGTGGCAGCATTTGTGAGATTCTACTGCGTTAATTTTTGCAATTTTGTGAGTGAGTTTTTTTAGACACTATAACTGTATCCCAAGCTGAGACACATGCCATAAGGACTTGCATACATATGAAACTAGCCAGTGGGTACAAAAGAAAACATTCTACATTCTACATTCTATCTGACATCCAAAACGGATGAAAAGCTCCATACAGATAATGTCAAAAAAGTCTGGGAATGCCTTCAAGGCTTCAATGAACTCGCAAAACACAAGGTCACACTTGTGTGGGAGCTATACAATAGTTTCCCGCAAGACTCAGTCTTTCGTTCGTCAGTCTTTAACAAACCAATATATTAAAAATAGATACTCCTCTAGATTATTTCAAAAGTATACGTCAATCAACCTAATAATATTAATGAATTGAAAAACAGAATTCCTAATGAAATCAAAGTTATTCGAAATTCATGCAAAGGTTGGGTTACTTTCAAGAAGTTAGGGCATCTCAATTTCAATATTTTATTTATTTTTGAAACGAAGTTCCTTCAAGCGGCTTGCGGTAGGTATTGACTGGTAGATATTGTAAAGTAAAAAAAGCGTTTTGCCCCCTCCATGCGACTTTCTCTTTCTCTGTGTCTCTTTCTATTATATACGAGTATGTGTGACAACTACACTTGGTCCTGTCAGAATTGAATGTCAACGCATTTAATTCCTATATAGGGCAATTGGAAATGCAAAATTGATGGAATAAGGGATTTTAAATCCACTACATACAGTGATTTGATATTTGCAATCAAATATACCTTTTTCAGCATGTAAGAAAGCCTCAGTTCTTCAAGTAAGGCAATGAATAATTCAATTGTGCCTCTGTAGTTTTTTGAGTTACTTCAATTTTATTTCTAAGATAGCTCGATAAACCCCCATATGCAATGATTCCATAATTCAGGTGAGGCTGTACTAATGCAGAATATAGACACTTCAGTTGTTTATTATTAAAGAATTTTTTGTATAATTTGAATTTTGGAATTAGGCTCCTAAGTTTTCTGTTGATATTATTTGCTTGGAGTTCCCACTTTAAGTGACAGTCTAAATAAATTCCAAGGTAGTTAATGTATTTCCTGAAAAAATCAGTTACTATTCCAAAATCTCCTTCAATTTTCTTTTTTAAGTTATCCCATGAGTTGTCTTCGTAGAATACAGCAGTATCATCAGCAAAACTCAAGATGTCTCCTTTGATTGGTAGGAGGAATAAATCATTGATATATATAGTAAAAAGTATGAGTCTCAGTATAGTACCTTCAGGTACTCCATAGTTCACCTTTTTGAATTCACTATATGTTTCACCATTTCTAACACATTGCCGTCTATTTTCTAGATAACTTTGCATTAGTCTTAAGCTATTTCCTCTGAAATCAATATTATTCAGGGTGACTAGTAATCTTTCATGGCTGACAGTGTCGAAGGTCTTTGCCCGATCAACAAAAAAGCATAATGCGGGTTTAGCTTCATCTACGGCTCTATACATTTTAATTATCAAATATGCAATTGCATATTGGGTTGATCTGGCTTCCCGGAACCCAAATTGTTTACTACATAATATCTTATACTTATCAAGATAACCCCATATTCTTATTTTGATCAATCTCTCAAGTATTTTAGCTAGGGCCGACATCAATGAGATAGGTCTGTACTGACTACAGTTTTTCATTATCACCTCCCTTGTGTATGGGTATTAAGACAGCTTCTTTGAATTTAATTGAAAATAACCCGTACTGATACACTTATTAAATATATTATAATATTATAATAGATATTGTGAAAGGAGAACAAAATCTGAAAGTGAAAATTTGCATTTTCATTCAGATAGTCACTTGATTTCCCATTACAGTCTCAATTAAGAACTGATATAGATGAATGATACAAAGAAAAACGTTTTCCGAGAAGTAGCACTCACCAGAAATCATCTGTTACTTTAATGCAAGACTGGCATTGCATTCTTTAGGTCTTCAATTCATTTATGGCGACGAAAATCTATTTCTTTGAAATCAGTGTTTTTTGACATTATAATCTGTCATGGGGTATATGGTATATATTTTTATCGTAGATTTTTCAATTCACAGGAAAATATTTCCATTCAATATTCAATTGAGAATGTTTCCCCATCTCAACAGGAATACCCCCAAGAGGTTATCTTGAACAATGGGAAATAGTGACTAAAGTTTATCTTTGAGTCGCAGATAATTCCACATCTGATTTTAGGAACACTCTGTTCATATTTTCAAACTAATTAATCTATCATACCCCATGACAGATTATAAATGTCAAAAACACTGATTTGAAAGTGTCACTCCGAAAGAAATATTTCTAACATTTTTCCATATTTGCAAAGTGAGATTGCTTCTAGAATATATTTTTTCCAATTCTTCCTGTCATTTCTAAACGATCGTGAAAGCGTGAAATAGATTTTCGTTGACAAAAAGTATTGAAGACCTAGTGATTGCAAGGTTACAAATGATTTCTGGTGAGTCATCTTTCTTGGAAATATTTGTATTCGTCCCATTCATCTATGTGAGTCCTTAATTAAGAGTGGAATAGAAAATCAAAAACCAATTTGAATGAAAATATGAATTTTCACTTTCAGATTTTTTCTTTTGAGTTAGGATCTATCAGATGTAGTTCAATTCAGGCTGGGAAAAGTAGTAGTTTTCTGTTAGATATTCATAAAAAATAACTAAATTTTTATCGTGGATTTTTCATTCACAGAAAAATATTTCTATTCACTATTCAATTCAGAATGTTTCCCTTTTCAACAGAAAACAAATTTTCAGAGTCTGATTTCATTCGAGAATTTTAAATTGTGTTCCAGAGAAAATGCGTCAGAGGGATTCCAAAAACAATCATCGTTTGAATTTATTGGGTGATATTCCACATTATGGGAATTGGCGGACTGATGTCTCCGTTTTGCATGAATTCTTGGTAACCCTGCTTGAGCTGTTGCGATGAAAATATCTATTCATAAAAATCCATGGTAGGACTCATAAATTGACTGATTCAAAGTATAAGTAAAAATAGTGAAAAAAGTATTTGACTGGATAATTGCGTTCTAATGTTGAAATCTCAAATTTGAATTAGGGCTAGGGGGCCAAGTTCATGTGACTTCATGAGTACATTCCTAACATCTGGATACTGAATGAGACAGGAGCTATGTAAATCAAATACTATATTTCAAATAGTTTCACACTTCAGTATATCCTTTCCCAAATACATTCAAGTAATATTTGGGTCTGGCAAAATTTGAATTAGGACTTTAAAACCGGTTTCGTTTAGATTCTCACACTAATTGAGACATTTCTATCTTTTAGCGAGATGGTCCATTGATTTTGTAAATTTGATTCAAGAGTAATGAAATAAATAATAATACATCAATAGTAAAAGTACCACTAGTAAATTGATCATTAGTTTCTTTAATGATCTCATATCTGAAATACCTTTTTGTATTGAATTTGTATTGTATTTGAAATCCACAAGAATTAAATGAATTACTTCATTTAAAAATTTGTCAACCACTTTTATGTATTTAGTGCAAATACTTTTCAAATTTGACATTATAAAACACATATATCTTGTGTTGATATTTCATACTTTTCTTGAGTGTTTTATGCAGGAGTGATACAAATGGCACCGTGTATATTTCCATCAATATTTGAAATAATTTCAATATTCTCACAACCATGTATGTTTTGATAACATTAAAAGTGGAAAACATTTTAATATTCGAGTTCAAAAAGTCTGATCACTGCTCGTTTGATAAAATGAAGCATTGAAGTAAGTATAGAATGCTTGAAATTCCTATATGTCCTCTCTGGTATTGAAAGCTGTTCAACTCATGAAATGACTTCAAGGGAGTTCATATGAAACCACTTGAATTTTGTATTCCTCAGCTTCGCTTCAAATTTGAAATATGTTTCTAGACTAATTCTAAAATGATGGACTGACTGTTCCCATATACTTAATTTTATTTATACTAATGAATCATTTTTCCATGGGTTTTTGAACAATTTTCCATCGTCTACTACCAACTCATATTCCGGCATACCATCATTGAAACTGTTTATGGAATATTAATAGTATATTTCGATTAGTTCCAAATCCTTTCGAGAGACGAATGTACCAAACAACATATAACCCCAGAAGACATTCAGCATACGCCACTGTACCAGGTATAACAAATAACCAAATTCAACACACTCGATAACACAGCACAATAGACATAAACACGATGTATATACCGAGCGCACAAAAAATGCAAGTCGAAATAAATCATGCAAAATAATTATTGGAGGCAATACAATTCCTGTCTTTCTCCAGTAAAATCGAAGAATCTGAATCATGAAAACTGTTTTGGAATGTGGAAACGATTACAATAGGATTTAAATTGGCAAGCAGCTAGTACATCTGCCAGAGTACCTACTGGGAAGCAGATGTGAATTTTGCAATCCACAACCGAAGCTTGCGATCTGATATTTTCAAAAACATTCGAAATTACCGAAGTTTCCATTCAAGATATACATTTCAATGGAAAAATGGTTAGAGATGTAGTTTTTTTTCAATTCCACGTCCAAAAAATAGTTTTGTTGAGTTTTCTATATACAGTCAAACTCGGCTATAACGAACACTCCTTTATTACGAACCATTTGAAATGTCCCGCCAATGTACACCATGTATTTTTGTTTGGGTTTAACGAACTCGGCTGTTGCGAACAATCGGACATAACGGTCTACAAATTGAATACCCGAAACACATAAACTCGGTTATTCGGTTATAACGAACTATCGAGGAAAAATCAAATCAAGCGCCATGAAAATTTGCGAAATTTAACGACTGCGGTCGACCGGTGGGATTCCCCTATTTCTCTGTTAGGGATTTGTTAATTATGGTTTGGATCCCGTGGGTTCCATATAATCGGCTCGGCTTCATGGAAGGATAAAAATTCCACTTCGTTCGAACACTCCATGGTGAGAGTTATATACCACGGCAATGACAGTACCACGCTCCTAGCCGCGTGGTTGGATCGGTATACACGTGTTGAACGCCATCGTCCGAGCTCCTTTGAACCGTGTTCATTTACCGACAAATGACGGGACCGAAGATTGCCAAGCCTGCCCTATCCGACGGCGCGTGAACTGGCAAGTTTGGCGCGAGGAGTGCCACTCCACGCGCCGTTGGATCCGGCTTCAGATACATGGCATAGTGTTAGTGCGTGTTCAACTGCGTTGTACCAACATGCGTTGTACCAAAAGCGTGCTGGAAGGTTAAGCTGGAATAATTAGAAAATTAGACAGTGGGATCGCAAATGCACACATTTGTCGTGATTATGCTCTCAAGAAATCAACAGTGTCGTCAATTTACGCGAAAAAAAATTAATCTACCAGGATGCTGTGTGCTGTGAAATGGATCATTGTGTGCTGTGAAATGGATCATTCCATGTTTCAGTGTTCGGTCGATACTTTCCGGTCTCCCTCTTTCCTTTTCCCCAATTCCTCCTTTATTTTCAGGTGCATCCTAATAGTAATAATGATGAAGTCTCCTAGAGTAAAACACTCCGGAAGCAAAATACCTCTCCATTCGGATTTCCGGGCGAGAGGTACTCGAGGGGACTCAACATTAAAGATTAATTTTTGCAACATCCGCGGACTCAACAAGAACATCAATGACGTCCACCATCACCTACAGACGAAAAAACCGGATATTCTGGCTCTAACAGAAACACAAGTAAACTCGTCCACCAACAAGGTCCATATGCTTTGTCCTGGTTACGAACTCCATTCTCGATTCAGGTTCAAAGGTGGAGTCTGCCTTTACGCTAAGGCTAACCTTTCATGCCAGCGTGAAGAGAGTTTGGAACCGAAAGACTTTGATGTGATGTGGTTCAAGCTATCTGATACCAAACTGACTAAGTTCCTCTGCTGCCTTTACCTATCACCTAATGAACTTTCATATAATGACCTCTTTGAGTTTTTATCACTCAAACTGGACTACATTCAGGAGAACCATCCAACAGCTGAAACCATAATCATGGGAGACTTTAATGTACATAACGCTGCCTGGCTCAAATTCTCTAACAAAACAGATGATGCGGGTCGTCAAGCCGAGGCCTTCGCCATCACTCATGGTCTAGAACAACTGGTCGAGCTACCAACCCGCATCCCTGATGTCAACAACCAGTCTGCCAATACACTAGATCTTTTCCTCACCACCAATCCTGACCCGTATAGAATAGAAGTTTGTGCCCCACTTGGAAACTCTGATCACACCCTCATCTCAACATCATGCTCTTTCCATTTACCATCGAGCTGCACAATACCACCCCGTCTCATGTGGCATTACAATTCGGCCGACTGGGAAGGTCTTCGTATGTTTTTCTCAGCGTTTCCATGGAAGAGAGTTTGTTTCTCTTCAGTAGATCCAACACGATTTCTGAAATCATCATGTTGGGGATGCAAACCTACATACCGAATACCGAAAGAAGAACATCATCCGATAAGACCTGGTTTAACAGAAACTGCTCTAGAGCTGTGGCTTCCAAACAGGCAGCATACCATCGATGGCTAAAAATCCGGGCCCTGAGACCAGAGCAGCATATGTCGAGGCTAGAGGCATATGCAAAGAGACAATAGAATGCTCAAAAGATGCCCACAATGCCAAAATAAGATCAAAACTTGCTGAATGTCCTAACGGATCCCGTTCATTTTGGTCTTTCGCCAAAGCTGTGGGAAGAAACTTCACTTCCAGCTCATTTCCTCCTCTAACCAAAGAAGATGGAACACTAGCAACGACTGCCCAGAAAAAAGCCAATATCTTTGCGCACCTATTTGCTGGAAATTCCACTCTGGATTTATCGGGAAAACAACCCCCGAACATTACACCTATTGACAGTCACATGCCCGAAATCACCTTTCGCCAACGTACTATCAGAAAGATTTTGCTGGGTCTCAACACCAACGAAGCCTGTGGATCTGACGGAATCCCGCCGATTGTTCTCAAGAAATGTGCCCCCGAACTAACACCTGTTCTTTGCAAGTTGTTCAACCACTCTTACAATTTGGGGGTATTTCCATCCAATTGGAAAATTGCAAGAGTACAGCCAGTCCCTAAAAAAGGCAAAAAGGCCCTACCTAGCAACTACAGACCTATCGCACTGCTATCTATTATTTCAAAGGTCATGGAAAAAGCCATCAACATCGAGCTCATGAAATATCTGGAAGACTCAGGAATTGTCAACGATAGGCAATATGGCTTCCACCATCAGAGATCAACTGGTGACCTGCTCGCTTACGTCTCACATTTATGGCAGCTATCTATTGAAAAGTATGGAGAAACTTTAGCTGTGGCATTAGATATCTCCAAGGCGTTCGATCGAGTTTGGCACCAGGGACTCCTCGCCAAGCTTCCGTCTTATGGCTTGCCCCCTCAGCTGTGTTCTCTGCTTGCTAGTTTTCTCTCAAACAGGTCTCTCCATGTAGTGGTCGATGGAGTTTCATCTGACACTCTACTCATAAATGCTGGTGTTCCGCAAGGATCTATTCTCGCACCAACACTATTTCTACTTCACATCAACGACCTGTTGAAAGCAACTTCATGTCCAGTACACAGCTTTGCCGATGATAGTACCCTCCATACCGCTTTCTCTTCCAGGGCCCCTATATCAGCCCGTGAAACCAGAAATGAACGAGGAAGAAATGTTAATAATATAAATATGGACTTAGCAACAATTCTCGAGTGGGGATCTAATAACTTGGTAGAATTCAATGCAAACAAAACACAAGCATGTCTTTTCCCTAGAAAAGCCGTTCTCACTGTGCCTAACATAACTTTGTCAAGAGTAACCATACCACTGAAGTCATCCACATCGATGCTTGGTATTACTATCAGCAATAACCTTTCCTGGGAAAACCACGTGAGGTCCATTGCCAAAAGTGCATCCCAAAAACTTGGTTTTTTGTTTCGTGCCAAGAGCTATTTCACCCCCACTCAGCTGCTTGTGATCTATAAGGCACAGATCCGACCTGTCCTGGAATACTGTTCCCATATTTGGAGTGCGGCACCTAAACATATCCTGAGGCTATTGGATTCTGTCCAAAAAAGGGCAATTCGTCTCGTCGGTGATGCCTCGCTTACAAACTCGCTCACTTGTCTGGAACACCGTAGAAAAGTTGGCGATTTGTCTCTATTTTATAGATATTTTCATGGGCGATGCTCTTCTGAAATATCAAAAATCGTTCCTGCTTTGGCAGTCTCTTCGAGACTAACCCGTCAAGTTCAGTCATCACACCCCTTCGTGGTCACTTTGGAGACCTGCAGAACATCACTTTCCAAAGACTCGTTCATCCAACGAACAGCGAGGCTTTGGAACTCATTGCCTAGGGAGGTGTTCCCCGAGGCATACAACCTCCAGAAATTTAAGAAGAACACCAACTCCTACCTTCTTTCGCTTGGTTCCCACGATGTTCTCTGAACATTACAGGATATCCCTTTTCGTGGGAACCAGAACATAAAAAAAAAAATGCATATACTATATATTTTGTCCATAGCGAACACTCCTTTAACCATTTCTTAAGTCATCAAGCCCTTCGTTATAGCCGAGTTCGACTGTAGTTCGAATTTTGGCATGATTCATTTCAAAAGACTTAAGATTATAACATAAAATTAGTTTCGCACAAGCAATCTACACTAGCACAATTTTCACTGTTAGCTATTTCAATGGTTCAACTGTTGTGTACTATATCAGCTAATTATATATTTGGCCAGCTACGTAACTGAATTAAATAAATCTCATTTCTCACTTTGGCACTTCAAATTTTATTGATTTTGAAGTAAACGAGGGGGTAGATTATAGCGAGGAATGATTGTTGCATTCTCAAAAGAGTCTTAACTTTCAACTCAGGTACCAGTTCACCACACATTGACTTAACAATTAGTTTTTTTCCTAAAACGGTAAGTTGCATGTTCACTTTTGCTAAAATGAATAACTGAAATGATTTTATTGTTCTTTGGTTATGGCAAACAAAGTCCTGTGGAAAATGAAACTCACTTGAAAAGTCGAGCTTTATCTGCGATGATAAGTCATTGACAAAAAAATCCCCTAACGTAAAGAAAGTGTTAGGTGCTTGATATCAGTTATCTTAATAGCATTATGAAAAGTAAGAGGAGAGCACCCCACACTTTTTTTACATAAGAGATTTTTTTTGTCAATGACTTTATTCTTATTATTTTCAACTTTTTAGGCCTCATTGCTACTTAAGCGTGTTTTTTCAGTTTTTTTAAACTATGATTTCATTTTCTACTTTTTAGTCCATATTGCTACAGAAATTTATAAAAAACTTCGGGAGAAAAACTCATTGATTTATTCATTCACATGAGATGGAAGTTTTTACGAAATTATGGTGAATGAGATGAGATATTGGTGAATCTGCGCATTCGCCATATCTTTGAAATGAATATCATTTTTTTTGGCGATCTTGGCGAGAATACCAGGTCATAGCTATCAAATTATTGTTTTGTGATCGGTTCGTAATACGTGTGCAAAATTTCAAATAATTCTGACATCTGGAAGTGGGTGAAAATTTATTTTAAAGATTCCATTACCCACATTCATACATACAAGTGAAGCTAATAAAGCGTGTATAAAAACATGGACATGAACATGGAATCCAATGTCAATGGAAGAGCATATTCATTTCATGTTGACAGAGGTATTTCACGCAGACTAATATTCATTTCTGCTTGATATATCAAAAATATTCCAGAAATCATACAGCAAAATTATTTTTATAACGAGACTATCCACCCATAGTGAGTGTAATTTCCACTCATCAGAGTGTGATAATACACTCGGTAATAAACATTTGACAGAAATATCAAGCTTCTGGTAGTGGCACATTTTTGTAAGTTTATTTTTTACTCCATATTTCTTATCAACACTAATCAAATCACTTCCTCCCATTATTTATGTATGTGCCCCTTCAAGCAATGTCTAACTACAAAATGTGGAAAAAAGACCTTAATTGATTTTTGCAGAGTCATAGCCCTCTAAATTCAGGGGGCATCAGTAACTATACTATTAGACCAATCATCGAGATTTTTTCATTACAAAAATGGTACCAGGAAACCGACTGTGCCATTATACGAAAAACGATCCGTAGTTATATACTGTTGTGTTTCCTACTCGCAACTATATTAATTTGTTATGAACATTTAAAAGCAAAAAATCGTTTTTTTTTCGATTTTTGCTTGTATCATGAAAACTAATGAAGCTATCGGAATGCTCTCAATTGTAGAGAATCATAATACGAAAAAAAATTGTCCCAGCACGATTCAATTGTATTGTTAGTAAGGGAGAAAAACTGGAATAAACGGAAATATCTGCGTTTTTTTTTTAATTCATAACACCACCATTTTTCAAGTAGTAGAGCATGCTCTTTGCAACTTTGTAGTGATTGATATTTACTTTATCTGTGAAAAATTCAGGCGCTGTAGGATCATTAGTTTTTGCATAATTGCAATTAAATTTTTTCAATGCATTTCATTGGAGCAATCCTGAATGAGTCATAGGTGGTCCGATTTCAAATATGCGGAAGGAATGCAAGTAGAAATATAGTACTACAACATGTCTATGCTCATTAAGCGTTAAAATGCTGCGAAATAGGTGAGAAATACTAGCAAACATGACCGAAAAAAGGCCAGCGCGTGAAAGCAGCTGAGTAGTTGGGGTAGAGCATCAGATTCATAACTTGCATGCAGCGCGCTTGTATTATAGTTCATCAAACCAGTCATGAGACGTGAATCTTTCACGCCCCTCTCTATTGCTCTCTATTGCACCGAATGCGTTTTCACTCTGTCTCGTACACACTCCACGAAATCCCATGTCTCATGACTGGCTTGATGAGTTATAATATATATATAGGCTTCCCCGCGTCTGCTGCCCTACCCCACTAATCAGCCGCTTTCACAGGCTCGCCCGTTTTCGGTCATGTTTGCAAGTATTTCTCAGCTATTTCGCAGCATTTTAACGCAAAATGTTTTGTAGTACTATACTTCCTACTTTCAATTCTTTTTTGCCAAATTGAACTTGGACCACCTATGACGCATCCAGGCTTGCTTCAATAAAGTGCATTGAAAAATTCAAATTGCAATTATGCAAAAACTAATGATCCGACAGTTTTCCACACTTAAAGCACATATCAGACACTACTGTCGCGGAGAGCCTGCGCTACAACTCTAAAAATGGCAGTGTTAGGGATTTTTGTTTGTTTTTTTCGGGTTTTCTCCGTTACTAATAATCCGATCGAGTCGTGCTAGGGCTCATTTCGTTTGCATTTTGATTATCTATGTTACAAGCGAAAAACTGAAAAAAATACATGATTTTTTGCTTTCTTAAATGTTTATTACAAATTAAGCAATATAGTTGTGAGTATAAAACATACGAATCGTCTTTCATATGCTGACACAGTCGGTTTCTTGGTACTATTTTTGTCACAGAGCAGTAAATCTCTAATATATATATATATATATATATATTATTATATATATATATATATATATATATATATATATATATATATATATATATATATATATATATATATATATATATATATATATATATGAGCCAACAGTTACCTTATGTGGCTACTTTCAACTACTTTTGAAATGAATTACTCAGAATACATCCAAGACGTAATCATGGAATTTGGATCCTAGTGAAAAAAACTGTTTTTTGGTCAGTGGGTCACTCTTCTTCGGAAAAGAATTATTTCGAGTATTTTTCTATTTCCCAAGTTACTTGAGTATGATTGTTAACTAAGAGTCATTTTCCTGAACAATAATTTGTATAGCTACATTCAGGTCATCATGTCCAACAAATACTCGTCATTCATGTTTGGGGAAATTGACCCGTTTCAATAAAGAAATATATATTTTCGAGAGAAGGACATTTGCACTTTTTCTACATAAATTGAAACCAGTTGGATGCAATTTCAGTATTTGTATTTCTTGAGGTCAAAATAAGTTTGCGCCAAAGATGTATCTCTATACTGGTTGGGACAGAAACGTAAACGTAAAGTTTGAGCTTTAAATAAAATTGTTTTTCCAGAAAAGTTTTCTATTTTCTCGTGAGATAAGAATGTATATATTTCTAAACAATTATAAAAATATATGTACAAAAATAAGTCATTATATACAAAAATCTCTTAGACTATCAGACATTTTGATCCTCTGCAAACGTTCAAAAAATCTCTTCATGTCGATTATTATTATGTCGAAATCACTCAAAGTGATATACCTATGTTGAAAATTGTTAAGAGATCGTCAGAATCAACAAAACTTCTGATGGACATATTTTCACGGTGGCTTAGTCAGAAGATGATATATTTATTTTCAAGATTATCCTTCCCAAATCATATCCATAACATCTAGGGCGTTTCTTCGGGTCTCATGTTTGTAATAAACATTAACAAATTTCTGGATGCTACAAGGAACGTATATTATTAGTTTATGTAGGTGATTTCATTTTTTTCTCAAAGTAAGGAGCACTTTCGACTATGATAAAATACAAAGAAAAAGCAGTACACATTAGTACGCTGAAATCCCACACACAAACACTGAAAAATAAATTATCTACACCCAATCCTCCGGTCCTAGTACAAAACTTTTCGACAAACCACTTGATGAAACTACCCATTTCTACTATCCAAAAATCAAAAGTGTCACCAACAAAATTAGCAGCATCCTAGAAAAACGTGACATAAGGACAATATCCACAGCCAATCATCAAACTTTTTGAGATCTCCTAAAGATTGCATATGCAATGAGTTCCAAGGAATATAACATGCCCCGAATGCGCTAGTAAATACATAGGGTAAACGAACAGATGAGTGATTCTTGGACAGACTACATTTGCTAAGCACTTGAGTTCGAAAACCGTCCAAATTTACGCGATAAACAAGATATTGGACACAATACTTGGAAAGGTCTACTCTCCTGGCTATCTCCCTAACCAAGCCTAGCCCACAGTTCCGCCTCCTTGACTTCACCTAGGATAAATACTGCATAACCATCTTCGGACCTCAGAATGGAAATCACTTTCTTTTTCTACCCTAACTAATAATTTTTCATTTTTAAATTTTCTTGAAAATGGCTCAGGCTCAGACCCTTCCCAAGATTCGATTTATAACTGGTTCCTAACCTAGTTCACTGCGATTTTTGCAGATTTATTGTGGGATTCCCTGTGTAGTTTAAAGCTCGCTGTCTAGCTTTGTCTTTCTTACGAAACTCCATAGCCTGTAGATTTTGGCTTTCCTTTTCGATATTGCACATACCTATAGACCTCTGCAGTGGAAGAGCACATGCAGTGGGGTTTCCTCTTCTTCCTGGTGGAATCTACATAGGGTTTATTTCGGCGAGCTCAGTAAGCTGGTGTGTTTTTTGAGCCAACAATGACCCACCATTATTTTTACGGCCTTGCAGTGGTGGCTGAGTAGGTCTGCTGTGAATTTGAACTCACTGTGTTATGTTATGTTTTTTATTTTCACATCACATTGTATTTTAATAATTATTCATCAAGTAGTTAAGGATTGATTTTGTTGAAGACAGATTTGAAGGTTGTCAAATATAATATCAGACAGATCCTTGTTTCATATTTAAAATAATATTTAACTAATACATTTGGCTAAAACCAAATACAAAGAAATACAACATGGTGGCAGCGGTGGGATAAAAATTGGATGTCTTTATGCTCGCTTCCAAAATTCCACAAAAGGTATAAACTTTTGTCGCTCCTTC
Source organism: Gonioctena quinquepunctata (assembly GCA_018342105.1). NCBI lineage: Eukaryota > Metazoa > Arthropoda > Insecta > Coleoptera > Chrysomelidae > Gonioctena > Gonioctena quinquepunctata. The sequence continues at coordinate 37,919 of JAFIRS010004806.1, forward strand.
ACCGCCTGGGGCACTCTATTGTGACTGCCCAGTTCTTAATGCAGTGATACTAGTCTTGAATTGACCATCATCGCCTTTGTGGATGCTTGGCTATCTGAGTGGATAGCGATGGTTTTGTTTTCGACCATTCTCTATCACAGTGCTCTATGACTACTACCTCGGCCTGGAACACCGTTGCATGTTGTCCTGAGCTAATTGTGATTTCAGTCTTCCTTTTTGTCCCGTATAAACCGGCTACGATGCCTTCGTTTGTCTTTGAGCCGATTGTGAATCATACCCGTGCCGTTTCCACGGGTGGGCCTCATTGCCAGTCTTTTTAACTGGGTATTTTCGTTTCGAAGTTTTTGTGAAAGCTAAATTTTGGAATCATATAATTAACTGTTATCCCAAGGATATAATTCGCCTCCTCATTGGGGTTTAATTGAAGCCTCCAAGGCGGCCTTTGGGGTCGCTCAGGCATGCCAGGCTTTGAGTGTATCTTAATAGCCTCATTGTATCCGCCTGATGTGTCTTTGTCCACCAAGCTATCGAACCATAAACAATCAGGGGTCTTACAACCCCTGTGTATAACCATTGGATCATATTTGGATTCAGGTCCTTATTGTTACCGCACATTCTTCACAGATTCCAAAGGATTCCATGTGAGTGTTACACCTAGGAACTTAATATCCGTGGCGAAGAAAATCTCTTCTCCACTCTCAATGCTCTTTTCCTGTTGAAAGTTGCGTTAGTGGTTTCTTGGGGATTTACTGGAAGTTCTTCCTGCTCGCACCATCTGCCTACCATGATTAGTGCCCTTTGGGTGCGTTCTAATATGATGCCTGCAAATAGTCCTTTGACAATAATCAAGATCATCTGAGTAACCTAGGCAATCAAAACTTCCTCCGAATAGTTTTCTGCGGAGGTATCCACTAGGATTGTCCAGAGCAGTGGCGATAATACGCCTCCCTCCTTCCCGGCACTTGCCTATACAGGGTGAGTCAGAAGTACTTTGACAAACTTTGGGAGGTGATTCCTCACAATATTCCAATATGCATTGTCCAAATAAATATATGTCCGGAAACGCTTCGTTTCCAAGATACAGGGTGTTAAAGTTTTATTTTTATTTTCATTTTTTTCAAATAACGTTCGAAATACTGACCTTAATTAAACGAAAATTGGTATTGAGAGGTTTTTTGAGGTGTCGAATTCAAACCTGATGTTATTATTGCTCTTACTCGTAGGGGGCGCCACCTACACGTCTTTTTCTTTTTTGAAGATTCATAACTTTTTTAAGCGTACTTCTAGCACATTTTTCAGAAAAAAAATTTACTTGAATATAAAATGATTTGAAACTAACTTTATCAACACTTATTTTCACTATTGAATGACTGACTTTGATAATTGGAACCGCACTGTTTCGAATCATTTCAACTCAATTTATTGACGGATTTGACTGCCGATCGAATAATGATAATATATATTTATTCAGCTCATAGAATGATATTCTTATTATATATTAGAAATATTGTGCAAATAATTATCAATGTAATCGATAAGTGAGGAACACTTGTTTCGAGAAAAATGATGATGAAGCAAAAATATGTTGATATATGAGGAATCAAACGATATTAACATATATAATACTAAAAATATTTGATGAGAGCATCTCAAAAAATGAACAATTAAGGGAAGTGTAATTTTAAAAACCCTTATAGTTACAATATTGAAATCGCTTATAGTTACCATATTCAAAAAGACATTCGAAAACAGTGTAAATATAAAAAAGTGTGAATTTAAAATCGCTAATAGTTACAGTATTAAATCAGACATTAAAAAACAGTGTTGATATGGAATCGTTAGTAGTTACCGTATTGCAATCTGAACTATGATCAAACCAAAGGAACAAATATGAGATTTATAGTGAGTATGCGAAAGAAAAAAATGTGCATGTACACATAATATACACGTATACATTGTATGAATAAACAAGCAATCGATAAGTGAATAAACACTTGTTTCTATATTAAGATATAATTAAATGAAATTCAATAAAATGCAACCAACTATAATATAATTAGATAAGATAGTAAGATTAAATTAAATACAATACAATAATTGAAAAAACTACGTATTAAGAACGGAATGAATTGACTGCCTCGACTGATAACTGATTGTTGATTTTCTTCAATCTACCATTGTATACGCTACCACAACAAAAATGGAGAGGGATTAGGTTCAGAAAAACAACCTATTTTTATCTAATCATTATTTTTACTATAACGATAGGGTATATGCCCCATGAGTGAATACCAGTATTGTTCTTTAACATTTAGTTATCAATTATTCTGCTTTGGGTGAATAACTGCCGGCTGATATTCGTTATATAAGCGTATTTCATGTATCGACAACTGGCAGGTTAACTTCCCGATGACTCTGAGCTCTCACTATACTGTCTTCAGTTCACGTATCGGCGCATTCGAATGTGTTAACAGAAACAATCTAATAATTGAATGGCATGTCTCTTATCGCTTGGAAACAGGCGACAATATGACTCATTTCTAGAAGTATCATACTTCGGTAAAAGTAATTTAATATGAATAAAGTGCGAGGATAGGTGTTACAGTGCGAGATCAAGTACTGAAGAACAGTAATATTTCTACACTATTTGCTCAATAGATAGATACTCTTAAGAAAGCCAGAACACTAAAAACCAAAATAAAGTATAAAAAGCAATATCAACCGTCTTCATTTCAAGAATTTGTTTTTGTGTGAGACATCAAACAAAAACATTGATAATATCAATATAGCATTAAAGTTAAAATTTCTATAGATACATACATATTTTGAGTTTTCCTCATCAGTTGCTCAGATATAAACTGCATTGTATTCCTACTTACCCTGTCGAGATACATCTTTAGCGAAGTAATGAAAAATGCTTATTCGACTCCAAGAATAGCATTAATTTTTTTTTTCTAAATCTAACTGGTTGCCCATTCACATCAGAAAGATGTCATATATTCTCCTTTCAAACATGTAGATTTAAAAATGTAATTTCGTTCTATACTTATGCAACGATCTCCTGAATATGCTTCATATACAGTGAGCACGTAAAGATTGGAATCAATATCCTAAAGTCTTCACGGGGGCAGAAGAGAAAAATTGCTCGTACACGTTGATTTGGATATTTGAACGTGCCGTTTTGACATATAATCCTTTTGGGTGACGTCATAATTGTGCCAGTTATGACGTCATTCACCTTTTTTCCAAATAACAACCCTCGTATTTGTTAGTGTCATTTGAAAGAAGATATTTCTCTGCATACAATACGTTGCATTGCAAGCATGATATATGATGAAATTGTCGGAGAAGGAATCAATTGAATGTTAAAAGTACGCACTACTTATGATATGACCTAAGAGCTGGCTGCAGAAAACCTGGCCAATCGAGTAACCGAATGTTTTTAAAATGTTGGCACACATAGCAAACTTTAACAAAATCATTTAATGCCTGGGAGAAATTTGTAAACAAGTTTTGTATGTCGTTTTTGTCGGATTTTTTTTGTACAGCAGCAATTAGAAAGGGGCGTGGATTCGAAACCAACACACCTGACAGATTTTTTTTTATTTTTACATTTGAAATTGATAAATTATTTGTTTTGGGACGCCCAGAATGAAAAAAAAATGGATGGCAGGTGTGGGGCTCGAACCCATGCCCCTTTCGAGAAACAGAGCTTGAAACTGGCGCCTTAGAGCGCTCGGCCAATCTGATTTGATAGTGATGCAAGCAAATGAAGGGCATATCAAGGATGGTTGTTGTACCAAAAATTTTCCGAAAAAAAAAACATACAGACTTGTTTGCAAATTTTACCCAGGCATTAAATGATTTTTCTTATATTTGTTGTGAGTACTAATATTTCAAAAACATTATGTTACTCGATCGGCCAGGTTTTCTGTAGCCAGCACTAGCCTGTATCTACCAGGATCATATTATAAGTAGTGCGTTCTTTCTTTAACATTCAATTCATTTGGGTATTTTTATGACCAATTTATGTCACTTTTCAATGCGGTGTTTCCTAAACGAAAAGTGTCATGCAGTAATAAGAAAAATAAATCAAAATGGGTGCCCGAGGAAGTAAAAGAATTATGTAGAATGCTTAATAAAATGGCAATTTTAGATAAATCAAATCAAAGTGAATTTTACCATAATATTTTTTTAGATCCTATGCATATATATCAAATAAAATCAAACCTTGCCAAAGGAACGTCAAATGACCGTAGAATAGCTGTGGCGGACAACAAAGTAAAGGAATGTTGGAATATAATTAAGGAACATCAGAACAGATCTGCAGGTGATGCTATCAGTTTAACTGATAGTATGGGATCTTGCATAAGCAACAGTCATGAATTGTGTAACCTATTTAGCAATCATTTCACTAGTATTAGTTCTGGTCGCATCAAACCCTCATCAAGCAACATTAAACATATGAAATCCAAGGCCAACAGCATATACCTTTCACCTACAACAAACTATGAAATTGAAGAAACCATCGAAAAAGATCTGCAGGTGTCGATGAGATACCAGGGCATATACTATCGACTATTGCTGATATTATCTCAGAAACATGTCACATTGTCAACCACAGCTTTCAGGTAGGCGTGTTCCCTGATGTCTTAAAAATATCAAAAATTCTACCAATCTATAAAAGCAAGGGTTTTCGTCAAGACTGTGGTAATTACCGTCCTATTGCCCTTCTGAGTCAGTTTGCAAAGGTTGGTGAGTACTGCTACTATGTACGACTATAGAAATACTTAGCTCAAATCAGAACGGATTTAGACAGAACAAATCCACTGGCACTGCCATTGATGTGCTATTAAAGCATGTAACTGATGCTCTTGACAGCAAACACAACACGCCGGCACTGTTTTTTGATATGAGTAAGGCTTTTGATCTTGTTGATCATGATCTGTTATTATATAAATTGGAACTTTATGGTGTAAGGGGACCAGCACTGAATTGGATCGTAACTTACCTTGAAGGTCGTAGCCAAAGAGTATATCTGAACGATACCTTCTCAGATATTCGATATATCTCGACAGGTAAAGTTCACTTTTAAGGCTTAGACCCAAATCTATTATTAGCTTTGAAGGCTAAAAGTTTGTACTTAACTTAAATCCTTAAAATGAATTAAAGATCCTAGTACAAATAAAAAGTCCTATTAGTGAAAAAAAGTTCAATAAAATAATTTTAAAATTTATCATATTTGGGATTTTTAAAATAGTTTCATTGGTGGAAAATATTAAGGTGGAAAAAGGGGATCAGTACTCGGGCCCCTGCTGTTTATTTGTTTTATTAATGACCTTCCGACTTATTGCTCTGCTGCTTCTCTATAGATTGTATAAGCAGATGATACCAATCTCGTTATATCAGCTGATAGTATTCCCACTATGCTTTGTAATGCGCAGAGTGGTGTGATTTGAATGGACTTGTTCTCAATATAACCAAAACTTAAATGATTAATTTTGTTACACAAAATTCTTCAATAGATAGCAGCCACCTAGTGAAGCTGAACAATACATCAATTCGACAAGTCTCTGACACAAGATTTCTAGGAATCAATATTGATTCTAAACTCACCTGGAGCAATTATATTGAGTATATAGAACTCAAGCTTAGTAAACACATATTTCTACTCCATCAATTGAAAAACACACTCTCTCTTGAAGTCTTGAAACTGGTATATTTTAGTCTTATTCAGTCATTTATGTGCTATGAAATAATTCATTGGGGTGCTACATCCAAGGCACAAGAAATATTCGCCATTCAAAAAAAAAGCAGTAAGGTTAATGATGGCGGTAAGCCCGAGAGAATATTGCAAACGACTTTTTGTTAAAATTGGTATAATGACTCTGCCATGTTTGTTTATATACCACTGTATTGTCTTTGTGAGAAGGAATATTACTAATATTCCTACTTGTGGACACTCTCATGACTATAGTACTAGAAATAAATATAAACTACAACAACCATTCACTAGACTATCAGTGTCGCAGAATCATCCGGGATCGATTGGTGTCAGACTCTATAATATTGGTGTCAGACTCTATAATGCTCTTGACGACAATATCAAATCTGCCCCTAGCTTATATTCCTTTAAAGCTAAGCTGAAAACCCATCTTGTGCTGGAAGCACACTACTCCGTTGACGAATTTCTACAGAAATGAAATTTTCTCACCATTGTTTTAAAAATAGTTGCTTTCAACATGTCTTGTGTGTGTTATTAGTGGTAACTTGTGCATACTCTTCCGTTTACAAATACTATTATTCTGTGTTCAAATACCGCTTTTTGCTTCTGACAGCCTAGTTTTAATGTTATGTAGATTGGTGTCTGTCTTTTTTAAGCTGATCTGACGTGTTACCTAAGTTAGTATGTTACAATGTAGGTTCCTGTGTTGTAATTGAACACTTCTTCAACTTATAAATTGATTGATTGATTGATTGATTTCTTCTCGGTCATTTCCTCATGTACCATGCCATAAAATCGAACGTTTGGTTTGCAGAAAAATATCTTCTTTCAAATGACACTATCAAAAAGAGTTGCTAGGTATTTGAAAAAACGAGGACGTCATAACTGGCACAATTATGACGTCACCCAAAAGAGTTATATGTCAAAACGTGCACGTTTAAATATCTAAATTGACGTGTACGAACGATTTTTCTCTTCTGGTCCTGTAAACACTTTAGAAAATTTATTACAACCTTCACGTCCTCACTGTATATATATATATATATATATATATATATATATATATATATATATATATATAAATATAGAGATATATATATATATATATATTATATATATATATATATATAAATATATATATTCAATTTCAACACTTCTTTTCATATAACGAATAACTGTTCTGTCCCTACAGCCGGCTCAGAGCGCTCGTCCCGTGCCGGTGATAACAACACGTCTGGTAGCCGCCCCCCGCCCCCACTGCCACCGCCGAGATTCCCAAACAGCGCCGTTTGACAATGGGACAGTCTCCACATCGCCACCACCTTCAGCCTGCCTATGACGCCCCTTCTGGTCCTGGAAGACCATCTCGTCGAGATGATCACGCAGCGCAGCAAAGCCTGCGCCAACTACCTCCGACACAGTTTCAAGAGGCCGCCACACCGCCATTAGCGCCACTGCCTGAGTGATAACGAATTGTCTTTGGCGACTCGGTCGAATAAATTACCCGTCGGGAAAGTGGATGCTTACGTGTAGAGTTTTCGAACGCCACCTGTAACAGACATTTTTTCCGATCCCTCTTCGATAAAAATAAGAATGCATGTAGTGCAACCAATTGAGATATGAAAATCTCCAAACCTAGTTATATTAGATGTATTTTCATGATTCTTTCATGATGGGTTTTGAGAGGAAGTTCTCGACATTGTACGCTCAAAATATCACTTAATATGTATAATTCGTTCTGAAAAGGCAATAAATATCAAAAAACGATCTGAATGGAAAAATATCAATTAAGGAGAACCAATTAGTGTGGTATGAATACAGCACTAAATTTCCACGCCGAAGACCTGGGTTCGATCTCGGGAAAAAGCAGGTACATTTTCTGAGCTTATCACCACAGGCTGTGAACTAGGCTTTGACCCCTGAGTACCATGGGCCTCCCACCAGTTGGGGGGAAATCCCGGTGGTTTGACGATGTGCTAAGCACACATCCCATTATGTGTTTCCTGATCGAGAATGAGTGCACTCATATCATGTGCCGCCCCTCTGGGCTTCTATGGTCTTTAATAAAACTGCCTTTTGGATGATTTTTAACAAATATCTCACGAAAAATGATTGTTTTACAAACACCAATTAACTACAACACTAATTCATCTGTTGTAAGCTGGAAAGTCATTTTTGCGGTCCAAAATTTCGGGTTATTTTGTTTGGTTTTGGTGAATCAACACATTCTTCTGGCGGAGCGTTTTATCCAAACTCTAAATCCACCTATGAATACACTGTTTTCATGTGCACCAAAGTGGCAATGAACGATTGTTAACTCAGTGTATTTGGATTCTTATAACTTTTGGGACACCACATGTCAAAAAATATGAAATACCATGTCCGAAAATTTTCGAAAAATCGGCCGCAATTGTGCAGAATAACGTTATTTGCAGAGCTGTATACTTCTTGAAATGATGAGCTGTATGTTTCCGTTATTATAAATGCAGATCTCTTGGCATAAGCATATAAGAATGAGGATTTACATTTTCAAGAGTCCCTCTCGAGAAAGCTTGTCGCCATATATTCGCTTCGTTTAATCCTTCTAAAAATAGATAGAGCTGTTTCATTTTTTGATTAAATATCACTTGGTGTTTGTACTTCAATGTGTCAGTATCGCATCCTGTAAAAGAATCAACAAAGATAATGCTCCTGAAAATATAAACATTAAATCGGAGTGTTTGATCATTTATTATTAACATATATAATACTATTTGAAGGAGTACTTCAACTCCAATGTCCATTTGATGTTTTGGTTTCAAAATGATGTGAGGTATCAGCACACAGTTTATCAGTCATTCTGTATGAAAGATGTATTGGAAGATATTAATTTCAACAAACTCAACAGAATCATGAAATTCCATCCAGTATAACCGGTACACGGTAGATTCATGGTTTCAATTCACTAATATTTTACATATGATTGGTGTTCTAGAAATGTTGGAAGGTTTTCATAAACTATTTTTTAGTTGCCAAATTGAGTATAAAAGTCTGTAACATTCGGAGATAATCGTGTTTCTCATTAAATTGCATTGAAATGTATTTGAATTTGAAAAAATAAGCGTCATATAGTCATTTTTATTAAGTTCATCTCGAAGCACCCTTTCCCAGCGTTAGGTCCGTATTCCTGGATAGGATAGAGCAATTTGGCTTTTTTAGTCTTTTTTTGGTCTTCTAATAGTTCTGGGATACCGTATTATATTTGAAATGAAATAAAATTATGCTAAAATATTTTGAGATAATTGTAAATTCATAAACGCTTCTAAATATGTTCATCAGATGAATAGATAGATAGTTTATTATTTTCAGTTTCGTGGGATTCTCTTTTCTATGGGAATTGCAGAAGGGAGTTACAGGGGTAGGTCGAAAAGTTCTCGACCCGGTGATGATATGTGCATCCACGCGATTCATGAATTTTCAAGCCCATCTTCCAAGGTTTCAAAATGGCCTTAAAATGCTCAGTTTTTGCGGATAAGAATGGAATGAATGCCGTCAGTGCCGTCATAACTTAATTTCAGACTGAAAAACTCTAACAAAAGTGGCCCGAATATACTCTCCTGCGTAAAGAAAAAAATACTGGGTTTACTTCCATCCAGAGGTACTGACTAAATCAAAGTGGAGCCTATTCATTTATCATCATTATAATTATCCTTCGAAGCGCAACGGTGGGACTAATTAACCTCTAGGTGGATCTAGACCAATCGTCAAAAGTGTTGTTTTCTGTCAGAATTTCAAAAGACTGCAAAATACTCAAATTAACGAGGGTGAAAACAATGGTGATGGGACCTTCAAGCTTCGATCTTTGTTATTCAAGCTTTGATCTTTGTTATTCAAGCATGCACCTACATGGTTCTCATTTCTTGTAATATTCTGTGATTTTAATGTGTGTATTTTGTTATTTAGAATAATTATTTCGAATTCTAGAATATCCATTCATCAAAATCTTCATTGAAATTTTTGTAAAATTCCTCCAAGAGTTTGTTGAAATGAATGAAGGTGTACGTTCAATCTGACTGATATTTAATATCAAAGCAAAGCTGTGGATTCTTTTTTCAATTATTACGAATGAATTTTTTTTCAAACAAATCATCATATAATGGGTGTAGATGGTTTTGCGCATGATTATAGTAGAAAAAATCGAAATGACGTGCCACGGGCGTATATTTTTTGTAGAGGCACTTGCTCGCTATGCACTTTCGATCACTCTGTATAAAACCGTTGGCAGATCAGTTTTGAAAATTTTCCCTATGACAGTTTTTCAATTCTCATTTTGAAATTTTAATTTTATTTAGCTGAAGGAAAATATGTCCTCAGAAGATGATAAAGAAAATATCTCAAAAACCACCTTGCTATTTTTTTGTCGAGTACAATGAAAAAAGTTCATCCAGTGGAAATTTGCATGGAATACTATAATATGAATAATCTGATTTCAGATGTACATGATAGAAGTATTAGTTCTCCATACTTAATGTATAGTTACACAGAAACATGTAATTTTACAATTCTGATTCATGTCATCAAATAACCAACACTAATGACCTGTAATTTAGCGATTGTCTCTTTTGAGTATAGCAACAATATGAAGTAGGTATACCTAAATTTGTGAGGTTCCGAGGAATGGATCGCCGCATTCACGTTGATCAAAATTAGGATCGGGAATTGTATATAAATGATTTTTTTGAAAATATAACATATTTCCTTTAGTTATTTCTTCCGAGTGAAAGCCAATCCTCTCAATATCTTGTATCTTTCCAGTCAAAATGTTGATAGAGGACAAAATGGACGTACTTTGCTAATGGAGATCAAGGTCAATAATCATTTTCGGTATTCGTGTTACATATTCCGATAGTTTCGTTATGTATCCATCTCTAAATAAATGGAAAGTAACTACCCATGTATAAAAATAAATGATTTAATTTCAACAGACTAAAGGCACAATATCAAATAAGATAAAAAACAGAATATCGTCACTTTATGGGCTCAACTTCCAAAAACAAGAATTGGTGATTCATTTTTTGAGCCAAAGAACAAGTCCTAGCAGAGTCACATAGAATGAAATATCATTCTACTCAAATATATTTTACATAAACTATTTTAATTCTACTCTTTGTACTGACTGAAATATCTACTTACTTTATCATCAACTGAATCTCAAGTGTTTCGTTCGTTAGTACACGTATTGTAAAAATTGTGGAATAACGTTAAAAAATATGCTAGTCAATGGCAAAGAGATTTTAAGTTTCGGAGGGGGTTCAATATTTTAACTATGTATGTTCCCCTATTATGGGTTATATTTCCTAAAAAACTTATTTCAGTTCTATACTGAGATCAATTACAATTCCCGAATTTTTATTTTGAATTGTAATTGTAAAATTTTAATTTGATAAATCGAGAAATTACAATGGCGTTTCATTTGCTCTAAATCTCCTTATAGAGTGATAGTTAAATTGAAGTAAATCTCTCTGATACTCGAATGTCTATGAATAAAATACTCCCGTATTGTTTTTTGACTTATCAATACTAGGCAGCCTATTTTTTCAATATTTATGCCAAATTCCACTTTTTTTGTTTTTTTTTATTTCGAAGATAGTTTGCCATTTCAATTACATCGATCATTCCTTTCAACACTCATATCGAACCTTCTTTGAGAAAAAACATTGCCCCTGGATGAGGCCATCAAAATTGACCTGCAAAACAATTCATGTTTGTCACTACGTCACGGCTTATATTCTAAAAAAATCCACTGCCAACCCGAAATAACATAGTGACAAACATGGCTACAAATTAATCATCATCCAATTTGGAGAATAAAATATTTTATGAATATCGTACTTAGCACAAATTTGTGAATGAGTTACTCATTACATTCCGTAATAGGTACTATACTGAGTGATAACATGTAGCTGAATATGTGATTTCTTACGTTTAAAGACAATTTCAAAGATTTTTGTACTAGGAGGATAATTATGATACTTCGTGTTTATTTGACGTTTTCGGTGACTGGTGAAATCAGGTGCTCAATTTTAAATAGTGCGGCCATCATAATTTATTATTTGTATACTCGAATATACTAGGCAATGCACTATATACAAGATTGCATTATTACAGGGTGATGTTCAGTGTCATCCATTCATATTCATGTATAATTAGGTATATATCTGAAATTGTTTAGAAAATGATTTAAGATTGGCTGAATCACCCTGTTCCTTTCTTTTATTTCAGAATGTTATCGTTCGTGCACATAAGATATTCTAAATTATCTTGTATATATTGCCTCACCTTGAATGTAGATGAAATATATAATGTAAATTTTCGATAGTTTCGGCAGATCTTACTCTGTCTAAAGCGTCAGAGAAAATGAAGTTCCCTCCTCGAGAGACATCATAGTGGACACATTAAACTATAGTGCTTGAACGAAAAAAATCAACCGAACTAAAAATAAATGGAAAAAAGATTACGAGCGGTAATACAAAATTATTTGCTTTGAAAATAACCGGAATGGAAAAGATTTGCAAAGTTATAGAAGTACAAACATATAATTTTGCGAGATGATGGTTTTCTCGTCCATTTGGTTCAATATAAATTATTGTAAATATACATTTTAAGGATTCACTGCCATGATAGCTCATCAAATAAAAGTGAAATATGTTGAATGAAAATTTTCAAATCGCTTTGCGATATTCACAACTTATTGTCTATTACTTTAAGCTATTACACGGAAAATGGATGTATTGAATGAAAATACACTGCCCAAAAACCTAAGCATATTTGAAGTAGGTGTAACTCTCCAATACACGATAATAAGTCACACAGATTGATCGTGCTTTGAATGTTTTTTCGAAAATCTGATTCAGTTTTTCACGTGAACCTATTCTTCGTGATATTAGTACGTAACTTTGCAAAATCTTTGAACCCACGATTCATTCTAAATTGTATGGGTGCAACTGTTTGTTTTTTATATAGAATAATATTTTACATGGTTAGCTCAAAGTATTTTGAGCGATGATGTCTCTACCATTGATTCTAATACATATTTTGTAATATTACATGTAAATAACACAATGCCTCTGTTGCTTAGTTATTTTTCAAATGAAATTCTATTATACCAACATAATACTTGTAAATCACTTCAATGAGTACAATTATTTCGCGAATAGGTATATCTATTAAATAAAATTTAATTCGTTTTATATATATATATATATATATATATATATATATATATATATACACCTAGAAATCATCATCAAAACAATTTTATATAGTTAATATTACCCCTTGGAGTCATCATCAAAACAATTTTATATGAGAGGTGTTCATCGGAACCGTTGTTTCCTTGCCAAAACAATGAAATACACTGAATGGAAGATAACAGAATGATATGAATATACTTCCAGAATGCTTATTTTTAAGTAATATTTTATGTTAGTATACTAAGTATTTCAATTTTCTGTTTTTAATTTTTTTTTGTGTCACCAAACGATCTCTCATATATAAATTTTATCATAATCAACTGGAATGTGATGTAAACGTATTTTCCCGATAAATGTCCCAGTACAACGAAAAACCTCGAACACGCTATTTCAGACCCCTCTTCCTATAGAAATTTAGTAGGTGTACCTCCCATTCTGTATAGTTTGAATCTAGCAAAATACCTATTCGTTACTGAGTTATGCTATGGTATTGAATATTGAAAACCATCTAGTTTTAGTGATTCCAAATACATCTGAGTAGATAGATATATACGTTGACGATACCTAAATATAAAAAAATAATCAGTATATCGAAAACAATTGCAGGATTAAGTAGCGCCACAATGGAAATGTTTCTGTTAGTACTAGACTAGAAAAGTGAATATCGGCACTGAATACGGGAAGAAGTCGTGAAGTAACAGACCATTTATAATATTAGCCGGTTCGTATGAATTATCATCAACATCCTAATTCAAAATAGTACTCATGATGAACTTCCATCTCATTTGTGCTTATATTAGGTTAATTCTACTTTGAACATCCTTCGACTTCGAAGACGAATAGCCAATCTAGGTGGAAATATGATTTTTATATAATATCAGGCCAAACTACTGCATAAATTAACATCGGCCTCAAATCTGTTCAGAATTACTTTCATTCGATCTGAATTTCATTTTCATTAGCACAATTCCAAACAACCAGTCAATCAAAAAATGAAATAAAATCAGATAACCATCAACAAATACAATTTTCCAGTTCCAGTCTGTGTTGATCCTAGGCTTATTTAATCTTTTTAAATTAGGGTAAATCAAAGATTTCTCATTTTTTACGGTAACTTTACAAATTCGTTGATCCTTATAGAGGATACGCGTATGCACTTTCGGCTGTTCTTTTCTTAAAATTGCTCATTGTAAAGAAACAATAGAAATTACCTCTCTTTGTGAAAATTTTAAGGCTCAATGGCTATGAATGGAAATGTATGTTCAGATCTCTCGTTTCGAAGGTTAATCTAGGTAATAAGGTACCTGTGATAATAAAAAACCACGAAGTTTCTATGGGAATTCTTAACATTTGTAGATTCAACTAAGTATAGTATTTCAGCCGCAAGCTCTTGAATTTGCTTTCTTAACATTAATTGCTATAATGTGTATGAATATGAATACAAACTGGGAATTTGTTGAAATATGTTTTTTAATTTTTGGTTGAAGGTGGTGTGGTAACTTGATTACTCTCGTTTCGGAAGTCCATCGTCTTAATGGATTTTAAAAGTTTTCACGACGTTTCGAATGCTTGTATCTGCATGTTTTTGAATGCTTATTCTTAAGCTGACTTATTGAGTACATCAATTAAAATCAAATTTGAATACTTTGAAGTGCATATTGTTGAATACTACCCCTAATGAATTTTGTCCACCTAGATTGGTCATTCGTCCCATTGTAATTTTTTTCGTTATATAATATGAAATAACTGAATGCTGTTACTTCACGGTTATATCAGTCCAGATAATACAGAAACACCCCTTCTCATGATGAAAATCATCATGAAACATTCGATCAAATAATAAAATATGATTAATGAAAAAATAAACTGTTTCCTAATGATTGTGTGTTATCTGGTTGACATTCTTCCTGTATATTACCCTTCATAGATAACCTAAACGTTGGCTTAAAATTCGCACCCTATATTCGAATATAAAAGTTTTCATCACAGTAGGCTATATGCAGCGCCATGATACGCTATTTGCCCAGTATGTCCATACTTCTAGTCAATTAGAAATAGCGCGAAGATTTGGAGCTGCATTGAAACGAGAAAAAAATGTTTGGCCTAATCTATACACTCTAGTCCATCGGCCGAAAACTGATTCCTATTGATTTTTAAATATGTCCTCTTTCAAATGTCATACAAAATTGAAGCATTTTCTGTAATGAAACTGCGTAATCAAAATCTACAATGGCGTATGCCTAATTGTTTTAAGATCACTTACTCTTCTGTTGATTTTTCGTGGTCCCCAGTCGATTTATTCCATATTTCAATATATTTATTTTCATTATTGAATTCGCATGTCTATATTACTTGAACATATCTTCCTGTCAACTTAATGAACAGTTAAGAAACAAAAAATGAAGAGATCGACTTAATATCACAGAAACATCATATGTGTTAGGTGCCTTTGGAGATTTGATATTACTACTTTTTAAAAGGCAATGATAAAAATGTCTGTTGTCAGTTGAATTTTTTTGTAAAATGTTTTTCAAGTAAAAATATGCGTTGTGGTGGCATTCGGCACGAATTTGTGGTTATTTTTGGAAATTTCAAATTTACGGTGCAACTATTTGTGCCGAATTTAAATTCAACACACAAAGCAAATTTTTACTAATTGAATGCGATTTAAAAATCGTAATTTTTTGCATTTAAGAAATGTTGAAGTAAGAGAAATGTCCATCGAATTTTGTGAAAAAAAATTATTTGCATTAGCCTATGGACTACTAGTACTAGCAGAACGTTGTTCCGACACCATGGAGCAAATTGATTATTCTAAATGTAAATATTGTTACATAATAATAAATATTAATCATATTACCGGTGAATGAGATGTTGGGTGCAGTGTTGACGATTCGTTTTTTTTTATTTCGATATTCTTTGGAGAGAATGCGTGTATGGTTGCTAGATTTAGATACCTACACCTTTAAGTGAGATGTAGATATTTTTAAAATTATTATAAGTATTCAAAATTTTGCCAGAGTACGGATTAAGTTCCTCTCTGAAAAACGTTTTGGTAAATTATGTAAAATGAATCCATGATGAGTTTATGTTTTTCGAGATACTCGGAATTTGTATCCACGAACGAATGGATGACGGATAGATCGTTGACTGAGAGACGGATTGTAGAATTAGAGTTATGTTATAAATTATGGAAATTACGAAATATGTAAAGTTTCCTGAACGCAATAAAATTCTATCTCTATAAGAGTTTTTTGTTTTATTTTTGACAAGCTGTTAGCCGCCGCTTCGCCTAAGAGAATTTCGTATTTAGCCAGGAATCTTTTTTGGGCAATATTATCGATTTGATATAATGAGAAAATAATTTCAATACTTGTACCGGGTTTCAGTGGATAATTTGTTTTTTCAAAAGGTATGTTATTGAATTTTTGGAATGGTATTTTTTTCCTGATTTCAAAAATGTACCATATGTTACCCCTATCTTATACGTTTTTGTGTTATTTAACGACGAATAACTCAGACTAGTTGTTACTGTAAATACCAATCCTATGAAAGATAACATTTTCAAAGTAAGCTATGGAAATGACAACTATATTATGTTTGTTTAGTGACATTTCTTTAATGAGATAATCAAAATGGTTTACAGTGAGGAAGAAAAAGTTTAAATATGTATACAAAAGTAGATAAGGAATTATTTATGAAATTCAAATAACATGAAACTCATAAAATATGTTCAATTGTCCACCATTATTGTCAATGCATATTTATAAGTGCATTGGAAATTGCTTAATTGGCCACGTTTATACCGTGTCTTGGTATGCTGACTAATGATTATATTCCAACCAAATTCTGTTAGTCAGTGTGGTATAAACTGTGCACTTGGTCAAGTAACTAGCTTGGTTTGGTACCGAAATTTGTTGTGTACCAGACTATAATACTAAGTTAACTAAGATGGTGTAAAAAGTATAATAGGTTTTACCAACCGTGGCTGTAAATTTTGGTTCGAAAGATTGCTAAGCGTTCTGTCGTGGTTATCGCACTGGCTGAATAACAATGGCCATAAAAAAGAGAGCGAGAGAGAGTTAGTGAAAAATATTTTTGTGATTCCTAACCTTAGTATTTTCCGCATCATTACTCATTACCTCGGAAATTGTTTTATATATTGGAACGTAGTTCCTTATCGCACGTTGCGAAAGAGGGCTAGACGGAATAAATTAAGACCAAAAGTTGTAACGAGACTTTCGCTATGGTTATAAGCCGTGCGGCGTGCGCGTGTTTCTCTGTCTGTCTCTCTCTCTCTCTCATAGAAAGCAAGCCAGTTATTTTCGTTTCGTCTTTCTATTTCACATTGAACACTGTGGTGTCGCGACGATTATTTTTGTTGAGTGTATACAGGTTTTTTGTACATAATAAATAATAAAAAATAATAACAATAATGAATCCTGACAGTGTTTCTGCACAAGTTCCGGATATTGCTGATGGAGTTAGGTAAGTAGATATTTTATACAGACAATAATAAATGCTTATGTATTTTTAGCAAGTACGCATTATAACCCCTCTTTACTATTGTGCTAACCAAGTCATACGCGTTATAATCTCTCCATTATTGTGTGCTTAGCAAGTGTACGCGTCATAACTTTAATAAATTTAAAAGCAAATTATATTTTAATATTACAATATCAATGCGTATGTACTAAAATTGAGCCTACTGATTAAGTTTATATTACATTATATTTGTTAATAATAAAAAAAAATGTTATAACTTAAAAAAAAATATTACAATTCCTTTACTAATCAATCGAAAGAAACTTCGTTCCATCCGGGTGTCCCTTGACACCTCTCAAGTTTTTTTTTTTGTTAGTATTTTGTATATAAAATGAGTTCAGAACCTCCTACAAAAAAGTCCAAAGGTATTAATTGGACAGATGAAGAAACCAGTGCGTTTCTCCAAATATTTTTGGACAAGAAAATTATATCAATTTTGGATGGCAAAAAATTTAAACACCTAGACATTTACAAGAGCCTTGAAGAAGACTTGTTGAGTAGGGGCTTTACAAAAACTGCTGAACAAATGAAATTAAAAATGACTGAGCCTGAGCTCACTGACATCCGGACATTGTCATTGACAGATGACACAATTCCGAATTAGATAGCAGAGTTTCCAACCTTTCTCTTGGTTACATGACTAAATAAATACCAAAGCAGAACCAAGTTGGTAAATTAATCATTTGACAAAACACGATGTAAATAAACGATTACTCAAACATTTGGTTTGAATTCGGTCACATACACTTGGTAAGGTTACCAAATCCACATACGGTATAAACGTGGCCATTATTGACATACAGATTATCTATTTCGAGTCGAATCGTTTCTTTAATGAGTTAATATTATTATTAATAACAATGTCTTTTAGAAATCCCCAGAAAAATAAATCAATAGGGGTCAAGTCGGGACTGTTAGTTGGCTATTTGATACTTCCATTATTTCCTATCCATATTGGGAATACAATTTTCAAATATTCTTGAACGGGTAGGACACTATGCGGGGTTCCCCATCTTGCATTCAAATCCTAGTGGCAAGCTCGGCTTCCGAAAAATTCTGTAAAAGAATATTTTCTACTTCTGGGATGAGTATTTCTTGATAGGTAACTCTTGTTAATATATAATCATAAAATATAGGGCAAAAAATTTTATTTCAAAAAATTCCGCACCAAACGCTTACAGTTTTTCTTCCTGTTTTCTTTATTTGTTTTACCAATCCTTTCCTGTTGTCCTTTTTTCCCCACGACCTTCGATTTTTCCTGCCGTAGAAAAGGATGACTCATCAGTCCATAATATTTTAGTCAAATAATTGGGATCTTCATTCAAATTTTGAATCACTGTTGGCAAATTTCCATCCTTTTCCTCTTATGAGCCTTGTTAAAACTTGTACGGGTAAAATTTGTTTTATGGTTTTAGTTGTTCGTTTTCAAAGTACTTACGTTGGATTTTGGAAAAACTTTCACCTAATTGATCGGCTACATTTTTCAAACTTCATTCAGAATTTTCAAAAAAATTATACAATGTTTCAAAAAAGTCTATTCGCGAATTAATATGGATAGGCTTACCTTCGAAATGAAGCAGTATATTCAGTTGTTCTTCCTGGTTTTCTTGAACTACACGCTTTTCTCCACTGGAGCTGAAGGTATGATTCAGCTTTCGGTAAATATTTTTGAATATATTTTCTGACTTTGTTGGACGATTTGGATACAACACCCTATATGCACTTTCTGCGGCACGTTAATTTTTGTTGTTTTGTATATAACAAGTATCCATTTTAACTTTTTCTTCCCCACTGCAAACCATTTTTAACCGACGAAATCAAAAAGCAGGAGGTTCTCTAGTCGACGCGTATATTTTTTTTATTTATGATCACGCATAACTTTTTACAGAGCAGTTCGATTTCGATTATTTTTTTTGTTGGATAGGGTATTTTTCGAAGTGGTCCCATTTAAATTTGAAAAAAATACCCTTAAGGGTAGAAAAATAGGGGATATTTATCGTTCATCCACTGAATTTTCACCCGTTAACCGATTCTACCACTCATAATTTGTACTGGGTTATCCGATTTAGATGATTATTTTTTAATGGACAGGGTATACTTCAGAGTTGGTCATTTGGCAAAGAATTAGCAACCCCTAAGGGTAGAAAATAGGGGATTATTAATTTTTCATCCGTGAACCGATTCTGTTGGAACTTGGCACACATATAGGTAGTTCTGATGACCCTACAACATAATAGATACCTGGCGTCAATTGAGTAGATAGTTATTAGTTGATTTCAGCCACAAAAAAGTGATGAATAAAAACTTTTTCACAAAAAATCAAACCGACGAAAAAATCAACTGAAAAGCAAAAAATAAAATAAACCTTCTTAGTCTTAATGATAATTGAGCTCCTGAACTAATATAAGTAACTAATTTTGAGACGGCGCCAAACAAACAATTAACGAAGATCATTATATTACTTTGAAGAAGTAATCAAAACGCCGCCGTGCATTCCGCTGCCATCATTTTACGCTTCACCTAATTCAATTGCTAGTTTGTTTGGCACAGATATAATCAAACTTCAACAAAGGTATATTCATTGATTGGCTGGCGATTAAAGATTTTACTTAGCAACCAGAAAACAGTACGCGATGTGCATGAGAAGTTATAATCAAATATGACGTCCAAAAAGCGTAATTATATTATAATCAAAATCAAAACAAAAATAAACATTATTGAAAAAATTATCCTAATGTCAAAATTGTAAAATGTCAGTTTGCTGAAGTTTGTTATCGCTACCAAACACCAAACTGTTCCGTGCGAATTTTGAACTTTTTTGTATTTCTTGTTTGGAAATAGGAATAAGGAAATATTTTTTCATTGCACTACTCAAATAGCTTACTTAATGAGCAGTTCTTTCAATAATTCAATCTTTGTTAAAATAATTCAATGAATACCCTACACAAAACAAAAGAGCTTTAGCCTTCCCAACCCCATGCAATTTTTGTCCAGCATTTTACATAATGTGAAATACAAAACACATTCTTGGTACCTCAATTACAAGTTTAAGGTTACTGTAGCCAAGTTGTTACTTCATTCTTATTGGTCTTTTTCGTCTCGGCACAGGGTGGGCAGGATCAGATATTCAGCTGGGCATGCCGATTTCTTTGACGAAATTCAGCATTTTCTTCAGTTGAATCTCTTTGACATCATCTTGGCTCAGCTCCGTTGACTACCAGGCACCACAGGGCGTCAAAACTCCTCTTTGTGGATACCCTCTTAATTCCTTGGCAGCTACGGTTCTCCCGTTTAGTTCTGCTGTTACCACTCTACCTGACAAGGTTGGATCAATCCCATGCCGCACCGCAGCGTGAAATGGCATGTTGTGGAATGCTCCTTTTATATCGATGGAGACCCCATTGCGGATTGCCCACTAGTCAGTAGTCTTTCTATCCTATATTTAAGATGGTGGAGAGCTGTGTCTTTAGACTTTCCCAATTGTTGCTAGTGCAGTGGATTACTTTACAGCGACTGTTCGCTAATGTGCCGATTCACCTGCCTTTCGAGCGTTTTCATAAGAAAGGACGTCAGACTGATAGTTCGGTATGCTTTGGACTGGGAATAGTCGGTTTTCCCAGTTTTTGGAATGACTTCACGACCCTATGCGCCTGGTATGTAGCTTAGTGTCAGACAGGATCGAAGTATCCTTATGAACAGAGGATGATACTATCGATTCCCTCTTGGAGAAGGCCGGAAATATGATCTTTCCCAGGTGATTTGAATGGTGAGAAAGTCTTTACGGCTCATCTCAACTTCTCGTACGTTAGCACTTTTGAGGCCGTTCATAGCCTATATGAGTTTCCATCATCGAGCTCGTACTCAAGGGTGGCTGAATAATTGTTCTGATTCAGGGAAATGTGTAGGATCAGTGTTACAGAGTCTCCTCCATTGATGAGGTTTTCGTCCAGCAGGTAGGAACAGTAACCACTCTCTTCCCTTGATCTTAGCAGAGCCTTACTGCTGAGGGCATTGTGTTGATGTATTTGCAGCAGACACGCCAGCTGTTTCTCCACTCCGGTACATGGACAAAAATCCTACGAGTCTGCCTTTCAGTTCCTCTCAAAAGGGGTGGCCCATGGATTCCTGTATACTTTTCTTTCAGTAGGTTCGTGTCACCTTTCTTATACATAATGTGTTCATGATCCGAACAGTAAGTCACGAGTACACAGTGTGAGGTCTATCACTGATTTCCTCCTTGTTATAAAGTATGTGGGTAAAGAGCCCTCGTTTACTATTCCTTTGCTGGCGCAGAGAAATTCTAGCAAGGTATTACCCCTGGGACTAGTGTCTACATTGCCCCCCAATACGTGATGGGCGTTCGAGTCATATCCCATGAGTAGACCCAGCCCAGACTGGTGGAGCTGTCTTCTCGTACGGGAAGTACGCAGAGTTGCCGAATGCGATCTTTGGTGTGCACGAGTATTTTCATTGTCACTAGGTTTCAGTTGCAGAATCCTGGGACAGGGAAGGTCTCTATGCATTTTATATATACACATGCGCGGGGGGGAGAATCGACGGAAGCACAGTAGTGAGCTGTTTCATGGTCCATTCTTATTCCTCTAATATTTCCCTGTTACACCCAAGGTTCCCCCAACATCCTACTTCGGCATAGCAGGGCAGTGGGAGCTTTCCCGAATTGTGGGCTGATCATTAGGAATTTAACAGACATGACGATCATATTACTTACCTTTTGTGGCTCCTCTGATGTTTTGGCCCTCCCGGTTGTTCTTGGTATCCAGTGTCTTGGCCCTCTTCACTCATCGGTAATGGTATCATCTCGACGGTTGTTATGTTGGAGGTCCCTACTGAGGTTCCTCCGCTTGGTGAAGCAGGGGTATTCACTTCGGTTCCTCTTGTTTCCATCGCCTCCCTGGCCCCGGCGTCAGAGGCGCCTTTCGAGGTTCCTGTGGTTTGGTGGTTCGGGGCGGCTGGCCTGATTGATACTTCTGGGCTGAGTTCCGGAGGTCCCCAGTTTGGTTTCCCTGGATATTAGTCCTTCAAGAACAGTTACAGTCGCTTTTGAGGCGCTGTAATGGGATTGGAAGTTCACTCTGCTCAGTAGGGTTATGGACTCATCATCTCTTATCTACCATATCCTCCAAAGGGAGCCTGCGAGTCCTTTGAGAACAGTTACAGTCGCTTGTGAAGCGCTGTAATAAGGTTGAAAGTTCACTCTGCTTAGTAGGGTTATGGATTCATCATCTAACCCTATACGAGTAGGAGAGTCTTCCTTCTGCCTTTTCCAATCTCTTTATAATAATAATAATAAATCGTCTTTATTAATAAGAATATGGAGAAAAAGAAAAAATTACATACATGAAAGTTTATGATTTTGGCGAAGTCTAGCTTAGAGCTCACTCAAACTCAACCAAATCATTCTCTCAGATTCACAGATGGGGTGAAAACAGGTAAATGATAATGAGTGGATCTTATGCATAAATATGTACAATGGAGAGAAACTATGTTGGGGGATTATTATTGGTTTATTCCTCAATAGGCGATGCGAAATGTGCGTCCATTGTTTATTGAGTAGTGTTGCTTGTATTGTATTTGAATTGTTAATATTGAGAATTTTACTTGTTCAGGTAGATTGTTAAATAATTGAATTAAATTAAACGCAAAAGATCTCCGAAACATGGAGGTGCGATGATGTGGCACTGTCAAATTTATTCTGTATCTAATATTCCTGGAATGTATATGTCCGCGTGGAATGAGCTTACTTTTCAAAGCAGACGAGTGTGGTGAGTTCATTAATTTAATAATAAAATTACCATGGTGATGCAGTCTCCGGTTTTTCAAATGTAACCAATTTGTTTCTTAAATTGTGTCATATTTTCCAATTTTATATATAAGACGGCAACATGAGTTTTGGACCATCTGTATTCTGTTTATGTCTGATGCTAGAAGGCACGGACCATAAATAAAGTCACAGTAGTTGAAATGACTGAGCTAGTGAGTCGCACAACATTTTTTCAGCTTCATGCCAAAATATGGCGGTTACAGTAAATAAATTCAAGAGATGAGAATGCTTTCTTCATTAGGTTTTTCAAATGGCCAGAAAATCTGAGTTCGGAATCGAGCTGCACACCTAAATTTCTTGCGGAGTCCACCATTCCCAAGATGTGACCATCGATACTGATCTGCATATTCCCTTGAATAAAGTCCTTTTTTTCCAAAGCACATCAATGTTGATTTTTTAGTATCGTAGATCGTGTTGCTGAGATAGTTTTTTTATTTGACTGAGATCATCATTAATGAGAGTTTGTGCATTTAAGTAAGCATCAGAATCAAAATTGAGATACAGTTGTGTGTCATCAGCATAAGCTTGAATTTTACAGTGATCTATCAAACCTACCAATTAACGCAAAGATTGTACTCACAGGTGATCTTAATATTAATTATGATGATGAAGAGTGTTTGGTAAAACACGATCTACATAACTTACTGACCTCTCTAAACTTGACCATGCATGTTAATGAACATACAAGAATAACCATGTATTCAGCTACTATCATTGACTATATCTGCTAAATTTGGAAAAACGAATATTACTGTAAAACTGTTCCCGCAGGCCTTTCAGACCATGAAGCTCTTATCTTCGAAATGTCGCTCCAAACAATAAATGAAAGAAGTAAATTTAGATACGGAAGAATATATAGCAAGACGAATTACGAATCATTTAGAAACCTATGCAATATAACACCATGGGCTGACGTGTTGAACTTTGATGATTCAATCAACATGTTCCAAAACTACCTAAGAGATATATTCGAGAAGTGTTTTCCAATAAAAAAGATCAAAATCAAAAATAAAAAGAAAAAGCCCTGGGTAACTCAAGGTATAAAAAAATCGGCAACAAACTTCTGGTTATGATGAAATATCAGTTAAAATTTTAGAAAATCTCTCAGAATACGCTTTAAATATTCTTGTGGAGGCCATCAATAAATCATTTCGTTCTGGCAGATTTCCTTCATGTCTGAAACTAGCAATAGTCATTCCGCTTCATAAAGGTGGCGAAATGAATGATCCATCAAACTTCCGGCCTATATCATTGCTTCCAACAATCTCAAAAATAATTGAAAAGCTTGTTAAAAAGAGAATATTTAACTTCTTAAGTCATCATAACATCCTATGCGAATCTCAATATGGATTCCAAAGCTATAAAAACACAGGCGATGCAATCTTCTCTTTTCTAGAAGATGTGTATATTGGTTTAAATAATAACGAAGCTATTGGGGCAGTGTTTTGCGATTTCTCTAAAGCGTTCGACTGCGTGAACCATGAAACACTGTTATTTAAACTTCAGTGCTATGGCTTTAGAGGATTGTCATATAACTGGATTTCCAGTTATCTAACAGGCAGGAAACAAGTAGTAAAACTCCAAGGAAATAAATCGCACATGGAGAATAACACAACAGGTGTACCACAAGGCTCTGTTCTGGGTCCTATTCTTTTTCTGCTTTATCTGAATGATCTGGTAACCGTTGACATCAAAGGGAAGTTCACATTTTTTGCCGATGATACCACCATCCTTTGGCGTGGGACAAATGAAGATAATCTCAGAGAAAACATAACTTTTGATCTCTATAAAATTAAACAGTGGTGTGATTCAAACTCCTTATGTTTCAACACAAATAAAACAAACATAGTCTGCTTCAAGTTCAGTTTCGACGACTTACTTATAGAAAATCACGCTATAGTGAACAAAACTCACACAAAGTTTTTAGGGGTATTTATAGATGAAAAATTAAAATTTGATAAGCATGTAGAGAACTTATGCAAAAAAATTGCATCTGGCTGTTATGCAGTTCGAGTTGTTTCAAATGAACTCAATCAATGCCTCAGCCAGAATTGTGTATTTTTCCTTGATCGAGTCCCATTTGAGATATGGAATTGCCTTGTGGGGCTTATGTAGTCAGCAACTACTAAATTCAGTATTCGTTTTACAAAAAAGGGCTGTCAGATACATATGTAAGGCAAAATCACAAGATCACTGCAAACCACTTTTCATCAGTCAGAAAATTCTAACTGTACCTTGTTTGTTCCTTTTGGAAACCGTGTGTCTAATACACAAAAAGTATTCTATTACAGCAGTAATAATGACAGACGATACCATACAAGAGGAAGTCGGGATCTACCCCTGCCAATACCAAAATTAGCAATTACAAAATTTTCTTTGATATATGAGAGCAAGAAAATATATAACCACCTCCCAATGTACTACAGGGAAATAACAAATTTAAAAAAGTTCAGGAAATCAGTTAAAGAGGTACTTCTGCAAAAAGCCTACTATGACTTGAAGGAATATTACAATGATGAATTTTAAAGCTTAGTATTTCCGTTGCTTACTTATCTGTATTGCTTTATTTATTTATTTATTTATCTGTAATGTTTGATATATTCTTCTGTAATGTTTTATTTATATTCGTTTAGGTACATATGTTTTAACTCTATAATGATTGTTCATTATATTTCATATAATTTTATATTCTTAATATTTGACTTTATAAAATTACACTTACTTTGTCAATAAAAATTACTTCTTGGACAATAAAGCATGATTGATTAAGTATGTCGGCCGTGTAGATAATGAAACTGAGTGGTCCAAGTATAGTTTCCTGTGGGACACCGGAAAATATATCCAATGATGTGGAATATCTGTCATTGATAAAAATAATACCAAATAAGAAAAATTGCGTTATCATCAAAGCCGTAATATCGAAAATTGATATTATTTTCAATAATCGGTTTTATCAGTTTATTTGATGTGGCAGTGATTCTAGTGGGTTCGTATAGTATTTGATCAAGTCCATAGGCTTCAAGACAGTTGACAAACGGGGAGTTCTGAACATTGAGAAAATCATTATTTAGATCACCCATGCAGATGATGTTATCATATACTGAACTGATTTTGGAAAAGATATTATCGAAATCATTAATTAAGTTAT
This sequence comes from Gonioctena quinquepunctata, assembly GCA_018342105.1. Lineage (NCBI taxonomy): Eukaryota > Metazoa > Arthropoda > Insecta > Coleoptera > Chrysomelidae > Gonioctena > Gonioctena quinquepunctata. The sequence continues at coordinate 64,411 of JAFIRS010004806.1, forward strand.
TGATATTGCTGTTTGGTGGCCTATAGAATACACCTAGAGCCAGTTTACTAGTTTTAATTTTGACTTCCAAAAATAAATATGATGTTCTGGTTGGTCAGAAATCTTTACCCTGGTATCCAGACTATGGATCGGCGGAGCATTAGCCTTTCTGGATCCCTGACCATCAGAGTGACATCTTTCCAGGGCTTAATGTTTTTAAGTTCCCTCGTGAGCCACTTCTTTGGCTGCTGTTACCAACAGCTGCCTACTGTCTGGTCGACTGGAACTAAGAGAGGGAGTATCAATTTGAGTTTCTGCAAAAGCATCCCCCAGAGCGTCTCAGCATTCTAGCAGCTGGTCCTCATCGAAGTCGGCGTCAGTTAGGTCTTCACGGTTAATAACCAGTTGCAGGAATGTATCCCTAGTGGCTATCTGAGAGTAGTCAGCCCTCCACTGACCGGGGTTGCCGTTCCTTGAATGTTTGACCTCTCTTCTGTTATCCACTAGGGTTGTTCCTGGAGTCCTGCATCTTTTAAATGCAGGATTCCGTTCGTTTCTGGAGGTTCTTTTGGTTCTAGTTTTTGGTTCTAGCGAAGTTATTAGTTTTCATCCACCCCCTAGACCAGTGAGGATCAATCACCACCTGATCGTTACCCCTTTTTATTGGTCTCAGGGAAGTAGGCAAATGTGTCAACAAAACTATGATCGAGGTAAGGCTGGCAAACATGAGTTATTTCGTTTGCAGCGAAGTGTAGCAATGGTGTACACTGAAAATGAGACTGTTTTTTTTTCTACACAATACAGCACAAATTTGCACCATTGTTGTATTACACTACACTTTTTTTCAAACTAAAGAATCTATAAGAAGTTGAGAATATTGGACAGCGGCAGTTTTACGTGCGATAAACACATGATTTCGGTTGTATATGGTTGGATTGTTAAAAAAATGCAAGTGTTGAGGTTTTCAGTAGCGCTTAAAAATTATATTCGTTCGTGCTTTGAAAGTATTTGAGACGGCTGCGTACGGATTCGTCTTCAATAGGCTGTAAGTAAATACCAACCAACATCATATTCTGAATGTACCCAAAATCGAACTGGTTCATGTGAAATCAGAAATAAACGAGAACACCGAGCCAGCCACCGAACAGTCCAGGCATAGACACAATGAGGGTCACGGTTATAGAACTTGGTCGTCGGGTAATCCAGCAGTAACCAAACACCAAAGTTTCGGTAGGTAAAACATTTTTTTTCTGCTCATTAAGGACTAGTCGTAAATTTTGATGGAATCTGTTACGGTAGTGCAGGAAGCTAGTTTACACCCTGTAGAGAATACATCTAAAAGGTTGAATACTTTCAGCATTAATCCAAGTAGCTTAGGAACAACTAATCAGTCAAAGATGTGGAGAAAATAGTACTTTCCAGTCAACACAATAATTTGTAAAATTGCACGACGAAGTTAGTTACTGCATAAACTCCTTGCCTTTGAATCAACTTGTTGAAGTGAAAGATATTGGTTAAGATGTCTAAAAACCCTGGTGTATTCACTGATTCGATTTTGTTTAGAATTTTTGGGGGACAACAAATGAAAAACGTTAAATTCTGCTTAGAACTTCATTAGTAGATGGCGCGGTTAACGAATGTTTGTTGTTTGTGTCACGCAAAATGACAAACTTCAAACCTTCGAAATTTTATTTTTCTGTCAACATTGCTTTATGCAAAAAATTGTGAATTGATCGTTAACAAAGATTATAGTCTACGAACAAGATCCCGCTCAGAACAGTTGACGCGAAAATGAGATGAAATCCTCGAAACTTGCTACAATGTTTACATCTGTCTGTCAAAAAATCAGATTTTTCTTGAGGTCCACCTGGCGATTTTTTCAAAGTGATTTCTTCTCAAATGGCCTTTTTCGGATCATGGAAACTTCCACGAAGGGATGAGAAAAGGTAGGATAGTGGACTGATGTCTCTAGATGATGAATTAACTTGAAAATAGAGGGGATTGGAAAATGTCCCCGATGACATTGTTCCATTAAACTTTCCGATACAAACTATTACCAAGCCATTCACTGCCCATATCTGCCGGACTATTACCTCTCTAACAACCTTCTGACATGAACAAATTCAGAGAGTTCATTGTAGATATCATAAATTCTGTTGATGAAGTTGAGAAATCGATTAATCCTGGTGTGCGACAGTCTAGGCTGCTTCCAGCTATCTTAGAATGACTTCGCCGGAAAAGGTGAGCTCTACTAACAAAGATGAGGGGAGAAAAAAATAATCTAAATGTTTTTTTTTCATTTTTCAGTAAAACCCCGCATGAGATAATCGGAGGAGGGCAATCTAAACCAAGCAGTTGTTCGGAAGAACAAGGCCCACTCCCAAGATCGATAAGGCTAATGACTATGATTAGGATGATTATAACTTTTTAATAAACACATTAATTTCAAAAGTAAGCGTGGACTTTTCATTGTATGAAGATATATTGATTTTGGCTAGTGAATTCCGAACCGTCCCATAGGGTCCCATAGCTCTTTGGAAGAAAATATCCACTATATTTAGAATTTTCCAATACTTTTAGTCAGAAGACTGTCATCTCATGGGAAACATTTTATACAAAATATATATAATATAAAAAATAAATATAAAAGTAATAATAAAATTATTTAACTTGCTAGTTACTAGATACATTACAATTACAAGTTAAAAAATTATTCCAATGGGCAAAGGTTCAGAGAAGATTCAAATTAATTTATACATATACGAGTCATTTTACTAGTAGTGGAATAATATTAGATTTCAGCTTCAGAAAGTTAGGGGACTGCGGGAACTTTTTACTGTACATTAGTGATGATGTAAGAAACAACATATAAAAAGTTACCAACTGTAAAGTATGTGCTTAATCAATTATTTAACAAATAAGTTGCCAAATTACATTGTATATTGAATATACAAAAAAAATGAATAAATAATGGTGCCACTCGCAAAAATGGAAAAATTTACATCAAAAAGGTATATAAAATTTTTCTTTAAAATAAAAACTGTAAGCTGCAGAAAAAAATGTGAGGCAGCGACTCTGAAGTGCAGCGCTGGAGGAGCACACAGCCACGAGCGCTTTACACTAAATTTGTTATAACTTTTTATTAAAAAAAGTGAAAAAATATGTATAGGAATAGTAAGTAAATGAAATTACGTTATAGCATGATCCTGTCTAAAGTCTAATCTTTTTTTATTTTCAAGATAAACATCTGAAATGTTCACAGATCACTCTCAACATGAAAAATAAAAAAGGACAATTAAAAAAAAATGTATTTCGAAAAATACAGAGCTCAAAATAATGAATAATTTCAAAAAATTACAAATTTGAATTTTGAGGCCATGCTTCAAAAACCCTAGTTTAAAATGTGATATTGAATCTTTTATATAAGGGATATAACGAAATTTGTTGAGTGGAGGCCACATTTTTCAAATGAATGAAACAAAAATACTTCTCATGAATACCTCGGCTAATTTCGAAAATGGTCCAATAGTCTCAAAATGGCAGCTGTTGAAAAACTTCGCAATATTTCATTTCCATACCCAATATCGGCAAACTATAAGTCGTTTGATAGAGCTTCACTATCTCACAAATTTTACCCGATTTTTTTTTCTTTTAGATGTACACATAAATAACAAATAGGTAGCCGTAAATTATCATTAAGATGTCTAAAAACCCTGGTGAATGAACTGATTCGATATTGTTTACATTTTTGAGGGGACACCACCTGTTACTTCAACAGAGCTTCTCTCTCTCTCTCTCTGTGGTAGATAGCGCCGTCCAAAAATGTTTGTCTATATTCTCGCTTAATGTCAAAACTTAATTTCTGACATCTGCAGCATCTTATATGAAATTATTTTCAGTGTTTTGTCGGTATCTATGCGTTTTCCATCTCTTTGATATGAAATCTGGCTCAGCTTATTCCTGAGTTTGTTCTTACAAAAAAAACCAGTCGTTCATCAATTCATTAGTGCGTGAGGAATTATTTATTTCCAGGTAGTGTAGTGTGTAAGGATACTTTTAGTAGAATGGGCCACATTTGCATTTTGTGTGTACAGTATAAACCCGCAGATTCGAATTGTCGCCTGTATTTAGTACCAAAAGCAAGTACAAATCTTGACGAATTGACTAATAATGATATTTCCATAGTTCATTATATTGTATGCATTGAATTTTATATTTTCTGCAATTTAATGACAATTTCATTTCCAATTCTCCGTCTGTCAAAATGCAGTTAACCTCAAATTCAAATCGTACAAAATACGAAAAACAACACGACAGTGCTTCCTTTGTGCAATGTTCGGGGGCTTCTAATTCTAGCTTTGCTATTGGTGAAGTTTGACAGATGTCTCTTTCAAACCAATAGCAAAGCTAGAATTAGAACCCGCGCACAGTTAGCCTCAAAAAGAAATCTGAATAAATAAATATACCCTGTTACTGAATTGAAACTGAATCGAAATTGGCGCCATCTGACACGCTAGTAATCTATATTATCAAGTAGGCCAAGTGTCGCCAAGTCGATCCCAAACTTCTACAGGTATAAGTGCAAGCACCAGGGTTTTTATACATCTTAATTATCATTCATGAAATCTACCTTTACGACTGGCTACGCCATCGTTTTTTCAATGTCATATTCTGGTTCAGCGACCTCAAAAACCCCTATAGCATCAATTTGGGTAAAATTTTCCTAACAAAATTGTTTTTCATTGTTTAAACAATTAATAAACAAGCAGTGCACGAACTTTTTTCTGCAATCAATTCCTAAGTAATATCAGATGGTTTTAGGAAAATCCATGGAAAATCCAGGATTCCAAAATAATGCATGATTTTAAGCTATTTTTACTCCGCTATATGAAGGTAATTTGAGTTCTTGCGATAAGATAGTCGTGTTCTCTGCCAAAATAGTGAACACCTCTTAATTTGTCAGAAAGCTGAGAGGTTCTTTCACTCAGATAGGATTTGGACCAATTGAAGCTTCGTCCTCTGAAGCTGTAGAGATGAAGCTTACGTATCAATCAAAAGCTTTAGATATGTCGCAAAACACTTCCTTCAGACGTTGGAGGTTGTTGGTGAAGCATGCCAGCATCGATGGACAGGCGCAGACAAGTTCAGACTTGCGTCTTGTAATGCGTTGCATATTGCATAATAAAAAAGTACTCGAAATAATGTTCTCGCATAAGATACGCGGGTATCGGACACTTTTACCTGATATGTACGGGTACGAGTACCGAATACTTCATTGAAAATGTACTGGGTTCCGGGTACAGAGTACCAGAAATGTACCTGAAAGTTCAGTAATTCGAGTAATTGTACTGAGTAGCCAGCTCTGCTTGCCCTTAATTCCATTAAATGGATTTATAGTGCCATAAGCATCTATAGTTTGTCGTGAATAATAGTGAGTTTATACAGCAAGTAAAATAAAATAAGATATAAAATAAAGTAATTTAAAAAGTTAAAACTACACAACATCCATAACAAGTTTATACAGAAATAAAATAAAATAAGAAGTAATATAAAATAAGAAGTAAAATAAAAGATGGTTAACTTTTATCTTTTATTTTATTTTTCTTTGACTAGTTGTTAGGCACATGTACATACTGAATAATTCAGACAAATTGACGAAAGTTGATGATAGATGACATAATATAATAGCTATTCAGTCCTAATATATGTTTTTGTTTTCATAACTGGAAAATGATCTGTTTAGTGTCATTTGTAAAAATTTCGTTTTTGGCCAATAATGTCTTAAGATGACAAATATTTTATAATATTGTTAGTGTTGTCAACAGTGGTTTCTTTTTTAATCAATAAACAATAACAGGGACCAATTTTTCAAGTATACATCATTGAAATTGAGGTTTTACCTCAACATAAAATCCCAAATTCGATTGACAGCTTCTTACTTCTTACATTAATTTACTCAGCTCTATAAACACTCTGAAAATTATTATTTCTTATTTTACTTCATTTTCTTTCTTATTTTATTTTACGTGCTGTATAAACTCACTTTAAGTGAAAATTGAAGGACGAAGGGCACAAATTTTTTTAACTGTTTTTCGAGCTCTCGAAAAATGCTGAAGGGTTGACATAATTCCTTAGGCAGTGTTAGTTCAAGCTGTTTTTACTTCATGCCTGGAAGTTTCTTGTAAGAACCATCAACAAGCTCTCAAAAACTTCACCAAAATTTTCAACTCAAAAATATCGAGAAACTCATTAATTCCTATTTATCATAATGGGTCCAAAGTTTTCACTTATATTCTCAATAAATCGAAACAACGAAATGACGTTTAAAACGAGCTTAGCATCAAGTTCAATTTATGGGTTATCCACAGAAAACGGGGGCATCTAGAGTTCTAAGAATTCAATGGAGCTGAAGTAAATTAACACACCAACCAGAAACGCCCAAAAAATCAACAGGTTTAAGTTAAAAATACCAAGATAACAGATTTTCAAAATCGTGAAAAATGCAAGTTTTCGAAAAACATAACGGAAGTTGAGGCATGCGCACAAAAAATTTCCTGGAATTGAAAAGTATTAAAGTATTTTTGCGAAATGTGGAAGTGCTCTTAATGCAACCAACCTTTTGCGCATATCTATTGAAGAATAGGCTCAGATCAATAAATAAGATCTGAGATAATAGAGAACACGTGTGATTTTATTTTATTTTTTCTTTACGTCAGTTCGCTCCTCAAAAATTACATTTTATGAAAATAACTTTTCAAATCCCAAAATTTTGTCGAAATTTTCAAATTAAAAGGTGCTTTTCAAATCGAACTCGATTTGACCTTCACTTGAATAATTTCCCCCAAAACACTAGCGCCAATTGTGGTTGTTTCAAGAATATTGATAAACAATACTATTTCTTACAACCCAAACATGGGGGATGTTCCAATAGCAATTGGAAATACTATGATAATAGAAATATTAGTACAAGATATATTCTTCTTCTTCTTCTTCTTCTTCTCGTTCATTTTTTGTGCTCGGTTATATAACCATCTACACAGATCCGAGGGCCTCGTGCGGTAATACCAAAGAGTGTTCGTAGAACAATAATCTTTGGTAATACCTCACTTGCCCCCCTTCGTATGGCACCCTGAGGTGCGTTCGATTATTAACTCCATCGAGTATAATTTACTAAAGAGCGTTCGAAAATCGTAAAGTTGTGTATATTTTACTATGAGACTGTTGTTCGAAAATACCCAAGAATTCGCTACCGAGTTAAGCTGGATTTATAGTTAGACGGACTGTAACGTAGACGCACTGTATACGTAACAAACGGACTGTAAAATATTATTGAATTTATAAATCGACGGAACGGAATTTTTGCGCATGGGTAGAAGTGATAGTGATATTCAACATAACCTACACATTATACGAATCATAAACAGCCTGTGTTGGTTTGGATTTGTATTATATTCTAAATATTTATCTATGCTTCGTTTCCTGTGTCACAATGGATTATGAAATACATGAAGATATGTTTCTTGGTGCCGTGGGACTTTAGTTGTGTGCAGTAGCATTGGAAAAATCAACCCTAATAGAAAAGTAAAGAAAACCTACAATAATTTTTTATTTTGGAAAATGTACAAACTCGAAGAAAATAATTATGGCTAAGCGTTACAAAACAAGACCCATAAACCGTAATAGAAAAGTAAAGAATGCCTACAATAATTTTTTAAAGATGAAGACTGCTGATCCAGATCAATTCTTTAAGTATACGTGAATGACTGTTCCAGTATTTAATGAATAATTACGTCTTGTAAAAATCATAACACATAATTCTTTATTTTGATTGGCCGGACGCAAGAAACGTAGTGTAAAAGATGAAAGTTGGCCAACTCTTCCGTTCCAGTCCGTTTCACTTACGTTACGTCATGCGTTTACGTTCATTTATAAACAAGAGTACATAAAATCTATAGTTGATCTTTTTGCAGTGCGTCTACGTTTACAGTCCGTCTAACTATAAATCCAGCTTTAACTCTCGTAACTCTACAAAATAGGTGGGTTTATTTAACTCCACAAAATTGACACGACTCCGCGGGACGGAAAACCTCTTCATGCTGTGTCTCACACTCTTACACCCAACCCAAGATTGAGATTATTACCTACCTTCGAATCTACCATTGCCATTCCCTACTATAAATACTAACATTTAATTTACAATTGGCGAACAAGATTCTAGAAAAGTTATCGGCTATTCTCAACAATATTTTTCTCCGGTTTTAATTAATTTTCATTGTTCTTGTCATTTTTCGTTTTTTTTACAATAACATAACCTATATTTCCGATGTCAGAACCTTCTGTCACTCCAAATAAATTCCGCACCGTTCGAATATTACATTAATAGTACTCAACTCCAGAGTTAATTTAGGAAACCTTCAAATACTTCACTCTACTCTAGGAGTTTATAATCGAACGCACCTTAGGAAGTCTCACTCGAGTGCCCGAGCGCCCCTTCCTCCGACAAATCCGTTGTCATCCAGCCTGGTCACTAGCGTAGAGAAGAAAGGGACTATTTCTTACACAACACTTTTTTCAACTTTCACAATTTTTAGTTTATTTTTGTATTGCACGTTATAAAACGACAGACATTCACAATCCTCCAACCAGTTAACGCCACATGTTAACCTTACCATGGTCAGAGGTCGAATCGTACAAGATATAAACGAAGACAGGTGAAATTATAGTTGACGGTTCGAAGCACAGAACTATAACATGTTCGAAGCCACTAGCGGTAAAAGTTTGAACTGTGTGAAGTAACGATGCATACATTCATGAGAGTAGCGCCTCTCATGAATGTATGCATGGATTACGTTTTTGAATGTGATTAAAAAATTTGCGTTTTTAATTTCAAATTATGAAAAACATTAAACATGTATTCAATTTCTAAGTTTATTGCTTAAAACTTTATGACCAAATCAAAATATTTTAGAAAAGAGGCATATGCGTGATCCCTATTGCATCTATATAAGCTCCTTCTTTTATGCTTTCTAATAGAGAAGTATCATCAATCTACCTTTCTTCAACGTTCGCTATCCATTTATTCAAACAAAAAGGTGAGTTGAAGAAGAATAAGCTGATCAGATCACAGATAGTAAACGTTATCTGAATAGGAGGTACTAATAAGCTGTAGCCAATTAGAATCTTGTAGCATTAACCCGTCATAGTGACGAACATGGACATGAGTACAGGTGGCCACGTCACACACAGAGGGGTCCAATATACATTCAAGAGCCTGTTACTCTCAGATACCAGAGTGAGAAGCGCGCTAGTCCACTACTGTCCAGAGAGAATGGTGGCCATGACATGTCCACATACGTCACTTTGACTCAAAGAGAGTAAACGTTATCTGAATAGGAGAGTCTATTCCCCACAAGGCAATGGTGATTCTAATATAAAGAGATAAAATATGATTTGTGAGTCATAGTGACGTATATGGATATGTCATAGCCACCATTCTCTCACAACA
>JAFIRS010004807.1:0-73867 GCA_018342105.1 Gonioctena quinquepunctata
GGTTTTCCTACAATTGTCAAACCGAATGACGCCACTGAGTATTTCAACATAAATAACTCGGGGTAAGGTTAAACTAGGTAAAATAATCAAAAACAAGTGGAATTGCAAGTTTTTCTACGGGTTTTCCTACAATTGTCAAACCGAATGACGCCACTGAGTATTTCAACATTGAATGATTTCACCTACCGTTGACGAGCTTCTTCTTGGTCGATAGTTAACTTGCTAACACAATGAATGTTATTTATTAGGTATTTAGGAGTTGCAAAAATCAATATTTTTTAATTCCTAATGTTCCACATTGTTACAAAGTTTGCAAATTATTATACTGCCACCAATTGGTGAAATGGGTTGTCTGCCCGATTTGCAAAACTTTTCCTTTTTTTGGTAGAGTACAAATACGAAAATATTTTTTTTTACCGTCATTTCCGTGTTGCAGAAGAGGTTGCAAATTAATGAAAACATTCTAAGTCAGGACATCTCCACTTGCAAGTATTATTTGAATCTTTTGTAATAATTCCGAGACTTATTTCAATGAAAAAATCAATTTAATGGAAACATATGTTTTTCGTTTGACGCAAGAGGTTGCAAATTGAATCTCTTGACAAGAACATTATTTCAGTTATTCTTTGGAGTTTGTAGAACTTTTGGAATTTTCATCGAAAAAATTAGGACTAACAACGATTTTTTTCTCGATAAAACAGACATTTCCGTTTTATATGAGGATGTAAATTGCTATTTTTCAAAACTTCGAAAGTTTGCATTACTTTTGCAAATTTTTCCGCGTTAATAATCTGAAAATTCATTAAATCCTGATTTTTAACATCTTCCGTTCAAAAAAAAGGGTTGCAAAATCAGACTGCATATCATATGAAAGTCATCTTCACTCTACTGAAGTTTTGAAGCTTTTGTAATTATTATTACATTTTGGGAAAATCATGTCTGTCTCTACTGGCCTACTATTCGGCTGCAGTCAAAATTATTCATCCTCCATCATCTAATATTGTAACAGAATACATGCTTGGAAAAAAATATTTCGCTTGACATTCGCTTCCCAGATCACAGTTTACATAATAATAAATCATTCGTTCCCAAATGTTTCCAAACAGTGAAGAATATGTTGGTGTCCTGAGTAATAAAGTCATTATATTGATATGATTATTACGAACCATCTATTGCTGCGTCAGATAAATAACATCGGGGTAAGGTTAAACTAGGTAAAATAATCAAAAACAAGTGGAATTGCAAGTTTTTCTACGGGTTTTCCTACAATTGTCAAACCGAATGACGCCACTGAGTATTTCAACATTGAATGATTTCACCTACCGTTGACGAGCTTCTTCTTGGTCGATAGTTAACTTGCTAACACAATGAATGTTATTTATTAGGTATTTAGGAGTTGCAAAAATCAATATTTTTTAATTCCTAATGTTCCACATTGTTACAAAGTTTGCAAATTATTATACTGCCACCAATTGGTGAAATGGGTTGTCTGCCCGATTTGCAAAACTTTTCTTTTTTTGGTAGAGTACAAATACGAAAATATTTTTCTTTTGATTTTACCGTCATTTTCGTGTTGCAGAAGAGGTTGCAAATTAATGAAAACATTCTACGTCAGGACATCTCCACTTGCAACTATTATTGGAATCTGGAATCTTTTGTAATGATTCCGATACTTATTTCAATAAAAAAAAATTTAAAAAAATTTTAAAAGAACATTATTTCAGTTATTCTTTGGAGTTTGTAGAACTTTTGGAATTTTCATCGAAAAATTGGGTCTAACAACGATTTTTTTTCGATAAAACAGACATTTCTGTTTTATATGAGTGGTTGAAAATTTATCAGAGGATGTAAATTGCTATTTTTCAAAACTTCCAAAGTTTGCATTACTTTTGCAAATTTTTTCGCGTTAATAATCTGAAAATTCATTAAATCCTGATTTTCAACATCTTCCGTTAAAAAAAAGGGTTGCAAAATCAGACTGCATATCATATAAAAGTCATCTTCACTCTACTGGAGTTTTGGAGCTTTTGAAATTATTATTAAATTTTGGGAAAATCATGTCTATCTCAACTGGCCTACTATTCGGCTGCAGTCAAAATTATTCATCCTCCATCATCTAATATTGTAACAGAATACATGCTTAGGAAAAAATATTTCTCTTCACATTCGCTTCCCAGATCACAGTTTACATAATAATAAATCATTTGTTCCCAAATGTTTCGAAACAGTGAAGAATATGTTGGTGGCCTGAGTAATAAAGTCATTATATTGATATGATTATTACGAACGATCTACTGCTGCGTCAGATAAATAACATCAGAGTTAGGTTAAACTAGGTGAACTAATCAAAAACAAGTGGAATTGCAAGGTTTTCTACGGGTTTTCCTGCAATTGTCAAACCGAATGACGCCACTGAGTATTGTTAGGAAAACTATTACACTACGCCGCAGCATGGTGGCTTGTCTCTTGTCGCATGAACATGACGAATCTAGCAATGTCGGGGAAAGCCGACAGATTACCGTTACGAATTCTCTAGGAATAATGACAATAATAATTTGTAACAATATTATTAATCATTCATATAAAAATGCGGACACTTCCTGTAATTGAAGATGAATTAGCCTCTGTGGTATATATGTTACAAGTAGCACCTTCATAAAAGCAAACAAAAGATACTTCACAAATAATTTTCACTAAACTTCGTTTACAAAACCACGACACGTGTTTCGCTATACAATGGCTTCTTCAGGTGAAGATAATAATATCTTCAAACACGCATCGTGGTTTTGTAAACCCAGTTTGGTGAAAATGATTTGTTGAGTGTCTTTTGTTTGCTTTGATATGGATTTTCATCAAGTGTCGACCGCATCAATTCAAAATTAGCACCTAAATGTTGAAAAGGGAAACATTCTCGATTGATATTGTTACAAGTGATGTCTAGTGACTACTCCTTTTTGGAAAATATTCTTTTTTGCCTCTTTCATCTACAGTGTCCGTCATGAAGTTGGCTACATATCGAAAAAAATTTGTTATTGAAATTTCTGAAAAACTGTAATGGCAGTTCGTTTCTGCATGTGTGACAACTAAAAAATCCGTTGCGACTTATATCACGTGACCTCAGATTTGGCGGGAATTTTAAAAAAAGTTATCTGTGGGATGTTTGGGATTCAACGAGGACCCCCTGTACCAATTTTGAGCCAGATTCTAGTGACAAGACCAAATCGTGTTTTCATAATTAATCTCCCGCAAAATGTCTATTCCACAAATATTTTATTAGTTTTGCCCCAAACTTATGTGATTTAGGTTATTGAAGCTGTTTCCAGATGAAACAAGGATGTATAATGTTTCTTAGTAAGGGTAGAGGAATAAAATGGTATTTTTGTTTTATTTTTCAATCTGGTTCAAAATTGGTACATGGGGTTCTCGTTGGACTCCAAAAAACATTTTTTCAATAAAATTTGACCCAATTTTTGGCACCACAGGCAACTCTTTTAAAATTACCGCCAAATCTGAGGCCACGTGATATGAGTCGCCACAAATTAGTTTCCCATATATAGCCAACTTTATGATGGACACTGTATATGAGTTCCTAATTAAAACCGGAAATAAAAAATAAAATAACAATGTGAATCAGAATGCAAATTTGTACTTTGGAGATTTTTGTTTCAGTTAGGGTCCTTCCATAATATCTATAAGATGTAAGTGGTTGTTTTCTGTAAGATATTACAAAAAATAATTTAATTTTTATCGTAGATATTTTGAATATTCAAAAACATCTTTCTTTTCAATAATTAATTGAGAATATTTCTTTTTTCAACAAGGATACCTCCCAAGAGGTTATCTTGAACAATGGAAGATAGTGAATTAAGTTTATTTTTCAGTGGCAGATGATTCCACATCTGATTTTATGATCATCCTGTTCATATTTTCTAAAAAATCAATGGCTCTTTCGGTTGAGTGCCTAGCGCATAGACTAGTAAATATTGATTTTCATTTTCCACGTTTAGCCAACCACGTTGAGGGTCTTGGAGATGTTTCTAGTGATTTGAACGACACTTTGTTTTCGATTATTTTCAAGAAGTGTTGTCTGTACCGTCTTGTGGAAGTTTTCGTTCAACTATACTGTTTGTTAAATCACAATTCGATTGCCTCATTTTGTATTACTGAGAAACCTCTTGAAATCGTCGAAATTTAATATTGTCAAGTGAAGATAGATCAGAGAACGGGAGTATTTTCATTCGCATCAGAGCTTAATAAAATTATTTTTTTCGTCAATAAGCTCAAATATTTGTATCATTTCATTGCTAGGAATACATGAATTATTTGAAGGAGTTATAATATAGAAAAACTAGAAAGTCTAGTTCAGTGGAAGTTCCAGGTTTTTCGATCTAGAGTTGATCCAGTAATGAACGGTGACTGAAAGTAGTGTTATGATCTGCATATAGAGCTTGGAAAAGAAAAATGTTTTGAAAGAATATATTCACTTAGGAAGATCACCTTTAAAATATGGAAGAAATCCAGTATTTATATATAAATTCATATTACGTGAAAGTTATTCTATTCAAACGAGTATTGAACTCAATGAACCGAAAAATTATAAAAATAACACCATATATCTGTACGGGAGACAAAACAATTAAAGACTGCACGTGGAATGCCATAAATTTTAAAACAAAGGCTCCTAAAAATAAATGTACACAGAAAATCATACCTAATTATGAACCCCAGTAAACTATGAGTTCATCAGAAAATAGATTACCTATCTTTAATGGACCCCAAACAAATAAGCGACACAGCTGCATCATCATAGGAGAGGCAGTGTAATTATATTTAAAAATAAAATTACATCAACTTGAGATTTTATAGTGGATTAGAGATTTTCTCTGTATGTGGGAATACGAGGATATATAAACAGTTTCGTAACAATGAAAGTCATTCCATTCGGGTATACATTTCAATTCAGTATGTAACTTATGATGCTCATTGGAATCTTAAATTGCGTTATTTTGATCAGATCATGTTTTAGTCAGATAGATAAAAACTTTTAATTGTACTTCAAGTTATTTTCAGATACAAACAAGTTAAAATGTACCAGTTATTAGAACTCACACTGATGAGTTTATTTACCAGTTTATAAGAAGGCAAATCAACTTCAACATCGTAGCTACAAAGAAACCGAGTCGAAGTGCATACACTGATATGTAGTTATAAGAATTCATCCGAAATTCATCATTGCTCCAGAAGTGAATAAATAATTAAATACTTGACGGGATTTCTGAAGATTAAACTAAAAATCAGTTGAATAAAAATATTTGCAAGATAAAACACCGGAAATGATTTTAGTGAAGTGATTCTCGTACAAAGTGTATATATACAGGGTGAGACTACATATTTCTTCTCTTTGATTGTATTGTGTACCAGGCTTTATATAATGAACATTTTTCCACATTCATACTCTACATTCCTTAAATTTTAATTCAACTACTCTGATAAATATTTATTTATTTCATTAGATTTTGATAGTTGCATGTTATAGAAAGATTGTATACTATGATTAATACTATTCAATGATTATAACTGAAAACTTTGTTTGTCTTAAAGTCTAGCAAAATATGAAAGTTGTTGATTTGTTGAAAATATAAACAGGATGTTCATAAAATCAGATGTTTCCCTTTTCAACATTAAAGTTGTTGAAAGAAAAGTGCCATGTGAAGTGGAATGAATAGAAAAATCGAATTAAACGGTTTTCTTCACATAAAGGTGAATATCATTCAATGTTCTGCGTGGTATTTGCCAGGAAAGTAGTTGTTTTTCACCTGAGATCTACCATTTTCTGGTTCAATTTTATATTGAATCCTTTATGTGAAGAAAACCGTTTAATTCGATTTTTCTATTAAAGTTGTTGTTTAAAGAAGAAAAACAATTACAATGAAAATTATTTTGACCCAGATAGTTGACTTTTGTGTTTAAGAATTGTGTACATTGAAATACAAAATTTCAGAATAAATTGACAAAGCACTAAAGAAGTTATTAAAATGTATTGCTACATTTGATTATGCTACAATTGATCGAAAATACATTGTTCATTGCCTTAAAATTATAAAACACTGTAACTGATATGGTATTGATTATTGCTATGATTTTATTGACATTTTCATATCCATATTTTCTGGTTATATTATATGTAGTGGTTTTATAAGAATTATTGATTTATGGATTCGTGTAATGTTTCTGAAGATTGATCTTAATTATATCTTTTAAATTTGCAACTATATTATTATTTCATTTTTTTATGGCTTGAGATATGACCGAGTAAATAGATTAAAATGAACCTCGATCATATACTGATTGAATTACTTGGATAGGCCGTTATCTAGGTACATTCCTGTTGTCAATTTTTTTAGTTGCACAACCCTCAGTATAGAACCTCTAACGACTTTTCATAATACACGCTTTGTACTGTCAATTGTGTGAAAAAGATTAAGTATTGAGTAGAGTGAGTACACATAATACAAGTATAGTTATACATCATTTGACGGTATTTGTGAAATCCTATTGGATTATCTAGAGTGTTTCTTTGGTAAAAGTAACTGTGAGGTTCGACAAACACTTGTTTTTTTTTAGGAGTGGTGTGTGAGTTCACAACAGTCTGTATATAGCCAGGTTATAACAGTAGTTTTGAAATTCTTCAGCAAAATCTTCTATCCACTCATAAAAGTTACGAATTCAGAGTTGAATTAATTTGGCAATGCACTCGGCTGATATTAATCTTGTTTTGAATATTAAGAAAGCGATTAAAAGTAATTCCATTTCAATAAATAAGTAGTTCAGATAGTAACACCACTCTTACAATATAATACTCATATGAAGTTAATCGAAATGGAGTAGAGAGAATCACCATGGAATTCATGATACACAAACTCTCGGTGAACACTGCACCTCGCATTTCAGACACAGAAAGTTGGAAACTTCAATAACTAATATCAATTTGAGTTGGCACGGAGCGAGTCAGACCCTTAGGTGGTTTGCCTGAACTTTCGCAAAGTTATGACTATTTAAAGATGCTCAAATAGAACAATAAAGTTATAAATCTGGTTCTAATGAGCCAAGACATTAAAAAAGTCGTGAAACTCCACCATTCAGAGCTCGTTAGTGGACAATATTCCCTTCTATCGTGGAAGAGACGGGAGGGTGAGTGAGTAATATAAGCGATCTGGACTTCAAATATTACTGGGAGGTTCGAAGAGGTATGAAATGAAGAGTTATTCTCAATTATACGTCAAGAATCGTACTATAGCAAGGAGCCTTTTCAAAGACTAAAAAATAAAGTTTTAACATCGTCAATTTCCTGAAATTCAGTCCACTTTGTTTGCATTGGCCCTTTTTCTGCTACTTCAATGTCCAGTTATTCTGAAGAGCGTGAAAATTACATAATGATCGTAAAACATGTTTCTTTCCAATACATTGGAAATATATATGGGGCTGATAGTTAACGTGCATGTTTGATGCCTTGAAGAAGACGTCAAATAAATATCAGTTCTGGAGTAGATATCTCGACGAAAACATTGCCGCGAAGCACAGAACGTTTTCTAGACAAGAACTAAGCATGTTTCCAAAATTCAGTTGGTACCTGCTTTAAAACCCACGTACTTTGAACGACGACTCGAATTCATTGCTCGTATTCAGGTGCTAGTACATGATAATCCCAACATATTCAATCAAATTTTTTTGTAGCGATGAATCGCGGTTCCACAATATATATATATATATATATATATATATATATATATATATATATATGTATGGGTGGGTATTTGTTGCTACTTACAACTTTGTTGAGGTTGGTTTCAATGATGTTAAACATATTCATCTAACATAGTGATACAAAAGAAAAAAACGTATATCAAATAATAAAACGAAGTTCAATATCAATACAACCAAATTAACATTGTTTAAAATTATATAAATATAAATGTGTACTCTATGTGGTGTGACAAGTGAAACTGACTGGTTAGGAATAATTCCCGCAGTTTTTTTTAAGCCAACGACACCTGACGGGTGTCACTTGGAAATTGTTACAATGGTGCCAACTGTTAGATTAGTACCAACTGATGTTACCAGGCGGTAATGTTAAAAATAACTATTATTTGATATTACATAGTTGTCAATTTTGATTAATATCTAAAGACAATAAATAAGGGTAGATCTCACTTAAATGGTTAATATCTGTTTTTTTATTTATACAATTGTTTTCTTGGGAAATGAAAGTCATTCCTAAGATTATTCCCTTAGATCTATGTGATTCGGTCGCTAGCACTTTCAATCGTAATTCATCTGGTGGTCAAATTTATTCACATGTTCTGCCAGAGCACATTTTTCAAGATGGAATATGCAGTCACTTTTATGAGAAATGATTCTGTTCGTTAATGATCTTTGCGTTTGACCAATATATTGTTTATTACAACCATGACAAGGAATACTATAAATTACATTTGACATTGAAAGTACTGGAGTTTTATCTTTAACTTCAGAATGAATTGATCTGATTGTTAGAACTGTTTAATATGATATTTCAGTTTTTTGTCCGGGTTGTGAAATAATCTGGAGAGTTTAGGAGTGATTTCTCTTATATACGGTAATGAAGTGAAAAAAGATTGAATAGGGGTAGTGTTAGTTTCATTGTTGTTTGAGACAATGTTCGAGTTATTACTATTCAAGGCTAGAACTTCTAAGTGGGACGAATTATTATATAGAATGTAAAGTAAAGTTTTTAAAAATTAAAAAAAACTTTACTTAATAATACTTCGTCCCACATAGATGTACTAGCCTTAAACAGTAACAACTCGAACATTGTCTCAAACAACAATGAAACTAACACTACCCCTACTCAACCTTTTTTCACTTCATTACCGTATGTAAAAACGATTACTCCTAAACTCTCCAGATTATTTCACAATCCTGAAAAATTTTAAATATCATATAAAACAGTTCTAACAATCAGATCAATTCATTCTAAAGGTAAAGACATTACTTTTATTGTCAAATGTAATTTATAGTATTCCTTATCATGGTTGTAATAAACAATATATTGGTCAAACGCAAAGATCATTACCGAAGAGAATAACTTCTCATAAAAGTGACTGCAGATTGCATCCTGAAAGATGTGCTCTGGCAGAACATGTGGATAAATTTGACCACCAGGTGAATTACGATTCAGTGAAAGTGCTAGCGACAGATTATCAGTCAAAATTGACAACAATGTGATATCAAATAATGGTTGTTTTTAACATTACCGCCACCTGGTAACATCAGTTGGTACTAATCTAACAGTTTGCACCACTGTAACAATTTCCAAGTGACACCCGTCAGGTGTCGTTGGCTTGAAAATAATTGCGGGAATTATTCCTGTAGATTCAATAAGAGAAATGAGAGTTTTTAGATAGACGTTTCGCCTCTGGCCAGAGGCTTCATCAGTATTGGCTTTTTTTTTATTCATTATAAGTAGGTAATATTTTGTTTAACGACATTGCTTGGCATAACATCAGGGTTACCAAACCATTTTCTGGTTGTTTACACATTTCAGCTTATTACTTTATGTTTAGATATCATATCTGTATTTCGGTGAGAGTGGAACTTCAAATTCTTATAATTAGTTTTCGGTTTGTGTTGAACAACGGAGATGAATATAGTCGAATATTATTGATTTTTTGACAGAATTCATGAATGGAAGATGGCAGCTCCAGGATGGCGGACCAGTTCATCTTTAGATGGTCTCCTCATTGAAGAACTAGATAGGTCAGAACTCACTATTAATTATTTGATTTTATGATAACTTTGGTATGACCCTAGATATTTTTGTGAAACTTAGTACGCATCTTCTGTGCATCAAAAGGCATTTTCTGTTGATTCTTGCCACTGGCGTTCGTGCGGGATTTGCACTGAATCGTTTTAAAAAGAAAAGTGATACGCCTCTGCGTTTTCTCAAAGTAAAATTATTTCTGAAATACTCATTTCTTTCTGAGCAAATCTGGTATCCTGATTTTTTTTCCTTCGACGTACGGTTTCTCATAAAAAAATAAAATTCATTCATTTGCATCTCGCTAGACCACGAGAAAAAAAAATTATACAAACATTTATTCAAGAGAATAATTTTTAAATTGTAAAATT
Organism: Gonioctena quinquepunctata; assembly: GCA_018342105.1. Taxonomy (NCBI): domain Eukaryota; kingdom Metazoa; phylum Arthropoda; class Insecta; order Coleoptera; family Chrysomelidae; genus Gonioctena; species Gonioctena quinquepunctata. Next base: position 10,168 of record JAFIRS010004807.1, read on the forward strand.
ATAAAATTGACGAAATCTTAATACATTTTGGAAGGCTAACACAAAATTATCCTGAACGCACAAAGACATAAATCAAATCAGATGTTGAAAATGTGATCCTTCTGCAAATATGCCTCTGCTCTTTCTCTCACGTACTCTTTGGAAAATGCCGGAACTGTTTCTAATAGTTTCGCAAGAAACTATGATGCGATTTCTCAACTGCTCTTCAGTATGAATTGGTGTGCTGTAAACCAATGTTTTAAGATGACCTCACAGGAAATAATCTAAACTATTGAGGTTCGGAGACCTGTGGTCCTCCGCGACCTATCCAGTGATTATTGTTTAAATATTCCGGACTAGGCCGGGAAGAATCACGTCGTTGTTGTCATTGTAAATATGAAAATCTTGGTAGGTATGGTTTTGATAAATGCAGTTGATCATTACCATAGCAACGCAATAACGGCTGACAGTTCATATGAAATTAGTTGTCAAAAGTTTGCATGTTTTTTGATCGCAATTTGCAATAAAATATGGAAAGCAGCAGCGACAGTGGCTTTGAAAATGTGTCTTGGGAAATTTCCAATATAGCAGCTGCTACAGCACAATTATTGCGTGAAAAATCAAAATCCAGGTACGAAAACGTTTATGATTTGTTCACGAAATGGATGGATATGAAGCAATGCAAAACTATTACAGAGGATATAATTTTGGCTTCTTTGGCGCAAAAATCTGAAACTGTCAAATCCTCTACTCTGTGGAGCATGTACTCTATGTTGAAAAGTACCATTTAAGTGAAGAAAAATGTAAACATAGCCACTTTCCCAAAGGTTATCGCATTTCTTAAAAGGAAGAATATTGGTTACAAAGCAAAGAAATCAGAAGTCTTCAGCAGTGAGCAGATCAACAAATTCATTAGGGAAGCGGATAATGAAACATGTCTAATGCTGAAGGTAATTTTAACAAAATATTACGATTGTAGGATATAAAAGTATCAACTTAATTTTCAGGTAGAAACAATTATTGGGTTAGCCGGTGCGTGTAGACGAGAATAACTAACAAAAATGTCAATTGATCTAATAAACGACAAGGAAGACATGTTGCTTGTGAAAATACCGGATTCCAAAATACATATTGAGAGAACTTTTGTTGTAATTGGGCAAGAAAACCTGCTGTTGTATAGGCAATATTTATTATTTATTTAGTATTTTCTGTTCTGTTCTGTTTAATTCAAATGAGAATTAAAATGTATGATAAAGAAATATGTCGTCTCATTGATTTGTTATTCTACAAGGTTGCCGAAAAAATATTGTACGCAACACGCCCGAAAATAGTTTTTTTGGGCTCACAGACTTCCAGGACTCGCCTACGGATCGTCCTAGAATTTTGTCTATTCGTCCAAAAAAACCCTATTTTGCGGACTTGTTACGTAAATAACTATAGATGTGAAACTATATAACCATCTAACAGAAAACTTCAAACAACTAACAGAGATTAAATTCAAAAGGGCTCTGAAAAACCATTTCGTACAAAGCTGCTTTTACTCTGAAACGGAATGCCTAAGTAATGTAGACTTTAAACTGGACCTGATATGAACGGCGTTCTACTGCTTGCCTCTCCGCACCACCAACAATTATATTTATCAATAGAAATGATAAATATGTTTTTAAATATTACTTTTAATAGTGTTTGTATCTCATACGTTGTCTGTACTTTGTCACTGTTTTTTCCAATTCTACTTTTAATAGTGTTCGTATCTCATACAATATCTGTACTACCATACTTTGTGATCTTAAATCACTTTATCTATATATGTATATACAGTGTCCGCCAAAAAGTATGTAACATATGGGAAAAAGTTTATTATTGGAGTATTGGAAAAAATATTCTGGGCAAAAGTTTGTGCATTTCCGATTACTTGAAAATCAATTTTGACACATGTCACGTGATAGCTAGTATGGCGGCAAATTGAAAAAAAATGTTATGAAAAGGCGAAAAGTGGGATAAGATGGCAAGATATCAAAAAAAGTTATTTGAAAAAGTTACTTAGAATTCAATTTTATGCGCATAATAAGAGATAATTCAAGAAAATTGGAAAAAGCTATTTTTTTTAAATATTTTCCCATCTATTTGAAAATATCAATTTTTTTTCTTATGAATAGCTTGACTATACTGAAACATTTGCATTCTGATGATAATCATAGAACTTTCTCATTTCCTCCTCACTATATTTAAAAAATAGGATTTTGTCAGAACCCTTGCTGTTACATCGGTTCGTATCTAACAGTTATATCAGATTTCCACGACCATTGTGATGACATGACACTTAAAAAACATCGTGTTTTCTAGATTATAATCAAGTTTCGATGATAATCGTGCATGAACATTTCACTCCGTACATAAACTGGAAAACTATTTAATTTATCGCACTATTAATGTAAAATAGAAATTCTGATTATTTTTATAGTTTTTTCAGCATTGATCGATGGCTAATTATTGGTGTTAGATATTAATGTATAACTCAATTCAAAATGATGAGATGTGGTCCTGAAAAGACATTCTGCAGAATAGGTTTTTTTATTCAATCAAGTAATTCAAATATTCTATAAACAAAACAACAAATTTTGTATATAATAACAATTCATATCTCAATATGCCTTCCTTCTCTTTCTATACATAAAATCGTTTTATGGTATATCTCTTTTCGAACGTTCAACAAAAAATTTGGAGAAATTTCTGCTGCACAATGACAGATAGTTTCTTCCAAGTGCTCAATATTTCGAAAAGGGCTAAATTTGTGAACAGTATTTTTTGAATAGCCCCACAAAAAAAGTCACATGGGGTCAGGTCAGGTGAACGTGGTGGCCAAGGAATTACTGAAAACCTACCTATCCACTTTCCAGGAAAAGTGGTGTCCAGCCAATTCCTTATTGCCAAAGTATTATGGATGGGAGCCCCATCCTGTTGGAAATACATTTTTCGCCTTTCTTCTAACGTGAAATTGTCTAATTCATTGTAGAAATCGTTCCTCAAAAAGTCCAAGTCAGCATTCAAATTCCGACGAAAGAAAAATGATCCAATTATTCTGTCATTAAAAATCCCGCACCAAACATTCACTTTGAATGAATATTGATCACGGGCTTCTACTGCAAAATGTGGATTCTCATCCGACCACCATCTACAATTTTGAGATGAAACAACACCATTTGAAGTGAAAGTTGACTAAATAAAATAAATTTCGTAAATGATATATTTTCTTCAATTTGTCCCTGCAGCCAAAAGGAAAAATACAAGTGTGGATCGTAGTCTCTCTCCTCAAGCGTGTGAATAAATTTTGGTTTATACGGTTCGAATTTGTTTTTTTTAGCAATCTTCGGATAGAAGTTGAAGATGAACCCAAATTCCCAGACAATTCACTAATTGATGTTCTTGGAGTTTCAAGTACACTCTGTATAACTTCAAACTCTGTTTCCTCAGCAGTAACCCAGTGCCTATGTTGTTTTCTGAATAAATTCTTCACGGACCCAGTATTTTTGAACTTGGAAACAATTCTTCCAACAGTTACATGTGAAATAGTTTTATTGGTATGCCTCTCGTTGAAAATCGCTGCGGCTTCTCTATAGCTTTTGTAATTTTCTCCCACAATCAAAACAATTTCGATCTTTTCTTGCTGACTTAACTTCGACATAATCAACCAAAAACTTGCTGGTATTATCAACGTCACTATGTATAAATATGGAGTTCTTACTTAGACTTTTGTTGCAATGAGTTTACGTATTTTCTGTCAAATGAAATGTATGCCTATCTTGTAGAATATGAGTGAAATTTTGATGCAATACTTAAGCACTGACTATTTTCAAGAGATCAAAATATCATGTTCTGGTGCATTTCATACTCAAGAAAGCATGTTTGGTGTACTACATTTTGATTTTGTGGAAAAGAAGGAATTTCACTATACTCTTCTATTATAGAATCCTGATGTGATAAATAAGTAGGTAGGTAGGTATTTGTTTGAAAAGCACACGAAATAGTATTTTGGAAAGTGAATTTTGTGACATGATTGAGGAATATGTTCATGGGCACCGATGTAGATCACTGAATGAACCTGATTTCATTTCAGTATGGTTTATTTTCGATGTTCATATTTGCCAAAAAAATTGTGAAAATATTCAGAATGAAATAGTGAGTCAAATTGAAGAGACTTATAATTTACATGTTTATGTGCGAAGTGAAACGCTCATCCACGATTATCATTGGAACTTGATTATAATCTGGAAAACACCATGTTTTTGGAGTGTCATCACAATTGTCATGGAATTCTGATATAACTGTTAGATACGAACCGATGTAACAGCAAGGGTTCTGACAAAATCCTATTTTTTAAATATCCTCTGGTGAGGAGAAAATGAGAAAGTTCTGTCATTACCATTGGAATGCAAATGTAAAAGCTCAAGCTATTCATTAGAAAAAAAAATGATATTTTTGAATAGATGGGAAAATATTCAAAAAAATTGCTATTTTCAATTTTTTTGAATTATCTCTTGAAACTTCGTTTATGTGCAGTGACTTTTTCAAATACTTCCTTTGATATCTTACCATCTTACCCCACTTTTCGCCTTTTCATAGCAATTTTTTTCAATTTGCCGCCCTACTAGCGATCACGTGACATGTGTCAAAATCGATTTTTAGGTAATCGGACATGCACAAACTTTTCCCCAGAATAGTTTTTCCAATACTCCAATAATAAACTTTTTTCCCATATGTTACATACTTTATGGCGGACACTGTATATATATATATATATATATATATATATATATTTTTTTAACAATTGACCAGTCACAAACAAATGTAAATTGATGGAAATAAACTCTACTCTACTCTACTCATTTAAACAAACGGATTCGGTATATTTGTAGTTCATTGTTATAATAAATGATTTGGAATTTTGCGAAACTCCCAGGAGCTGATGAAATGACTGAACAACCCAGTATATTTCCATCAGTCGCGAATACCTCTTTCCAGTTAAATAAAACCTGGAACGAAACGGTTGAGGAACAAGCAAAAAATCGACCAGTACACTGCAATCGCGTAATAAAAAACCCGTTGGAGTAGGCACACCGAGTCCATCTGCGAAGGGATGCCGCCCCCTCGGGGGCGTCGAGAGGCGCAAGCCCAGCATCCCGACGCTCAGTGTGGTGGTGGCAAGCGCCAAGATAGGTTGCAAGCGTCTGCCGTAAAGCCACCATCGCGCTTAAGATGTCAAGCATGCTGATCTCAATCTTTGACAAGTAAACAAGTAGTGGTAGGCTCTGATAATCGGGTCTGTTGATAGAGAACACGTGACTGTTGAGTGGCGCTGTTATTGCGGTGGTTGAAGGTTGTGTTCGCGGACGCGACCGTTTGTTGGGACTTTTTGGCTGATTATGAATTGCACCATGTTTGTGTTGGTATTGTGCATCTTCGGAATTATCACAGGTGAGCAGCGTTTCGTCCACTGTATCTCATTATTCGTCGAATAATTGCTTACTTTTCATATTCTTCAGATATGAATATATTCGTTTGTCTTCCTGAATTCCGACCGTATAGAGAGTTGGGTTCAAACTGATGAATATTTAGCGATATACAGCAAGAACATGTATCAAATCACAATAATTCTGTACGTAGATTGAAGTTTCCATTCAATAGTGACAATAAAATTGTTAACTTTTTTAATACAGTCGATCAACGCAGTGCTTGATACCTACCTATTACTTCAAATTGAAATGAAAATCCCACAAAAAATCGTGTGGACCGAAGCCTTTTTTTCGCTTTCGATATTCTTTTTGACGCCGAGCATATGATTTCACTATTGTCTCTCTGTAATGTACACATTTCCACAACGCTCATGTGCTACAAATACACGAATAATTTCAAAGACCAAACGGAGCTGCCGTAAAACGAGGAACTACCAAGCCAGAGGTCCGGGGTTCAATCATCAACAGGACCATATTTCTTTAAATTTATTTATATTTTATGTTTGCTGTGAGTACTAACATTTCAAACACATTTCATTCGGTTACTCGATTGGCCAGGTTTTCTTCAACTCCGAATGTAATTGGATATGGAGATTTATATTTGTATATTTTCGTCACGTAAGGGAAAAGCGTTATGCTTCCTTTATGGTTCCAAACGTTCCAATAAATCAATTAATATCGAGGTAGCAGAACATGTTGCCATCAATCTCATGTATCCATTTTGTGTTACTTTTTTTTCTCAATATTTTACCCTTCGAAAGTTGACGTTTTCCATTCTATCACAATCAATTGTCATTATACCATGCAATACCATACCTATATATCCTTTTTCCAAACTCCACCACAGTAGAAGGTATTTTCAACCGAAGAAACCAAAAAGGAGGAGGTTCTCTAGTCGACGCGTATATATATATTCTTTTGTGTATGATCACGCATAACTTTTTACTGAGACGTCCGATTCGGATGATTATTTTTTCAGTGGATAGAATGTACTTCGAAGTTGGTCCCATTTGAATTTGAGAGATGAAATCCACCCCTGAGAGTAGCAAAATGAAGGATATTGATCACTCACCCTCTGAATTCTGGTCCGTTAACCGATTCTATCAGGAATAACTTTGTACTGGGTTCTACGATTTGGATGATTCTTTTTTATTATATAGGGTAGTTAATCATATTTGGATTTTGAATGGGATTATCCATCCTTACGGGTAGAAAAATAGGGAAAAATTGATTTTTCACTTGTGAACAATGGCACACATATGTAGTTGACAATAACAGATCGCTAGTGTCATTATTTTTGTTCTCCTACATCCGTCACAATCATTATATTCTATGAGAGGATGAAATGTTATACAAAGTCATAAAATAAACCAACCAGAACAATAAGAATAATTTATAATACAACAAATAGTAAAAGTAGATAATCATATTATTTAACTGGTAATAAATGCAGTAAGGTGGGTGAGTAAATATTTTGGAAGTAATCAACAAAAAACAAGTAGGTAGTAATCAGTGGATTTCAGCCACAAAAAATTGAAAAATAAAAACTTTTCAACAAAAAATTAAACCTACGAAATACGGAACTGAAAAGTAAAAAATAAAATAAACCTTCTTAGTCTCAATAACTAAGCTCCTAAACTAATGTAAGTAACTAATTTTGAGTCGGCGCCAAACGAACAATCAACGAAGATCATTGAATTACTTCAAAAAAATTATCAGAATGTCACCGCCCATTTTACGCCTTACCTAATTCATTTGCTTGTTTGTTCGGCGCCGACTCAAAATTAGTTACTTACATTAGTTTAGGAGCTCAGTTATTAAGACTAAGAAGGTTTATTTTATTTTTTACTTTTCAGTTCCGTATTTCGTCGGTTTAATTTTTCGTTAAAAAGTTTTGTTCGTTATATTATATCAAATCGAGGGGGAAACAACTCTTTAAATAGGTGCACATACAGAAAATTACATATTTCAATACGACTTTCAGTACTGAAATATCTTAAATATATTTAAATTTTTATAAATTTCAGTAATATAGTAATAACAAATCCCTTTTTAATTTTTTTTAAAAACTACAATATATTTAAAATATTTGTCAGTATTCACAAGAAATACTTATAGTTTAACACTGTTTCCATTACAGTTTAAATATTACAATATCCTTTTCAGTCCTCGAATATATTTAAAATATTTGGGAAGCAGTTCAGTCTACAATTATTTTTTTGTACACGCTCCACAAAATGCCTACTCTGGATACGGAAAATAGTCCGCAAAATACCACTATTTTTGTTTATTCAGAAAACTTATAATTAACATCTTAAAAAGGTTTCAGGAGACGCAATAAACTATAGAATATTTGGAATTTCGTAGTGACAGCACCGTTTTCTTCGACATATTCTTTTAGAATGCTTTTTTGCACAACTTCCTTACACTAGCGTATGGATGCTGATTGAAAATGTATGCACGGCGAGGAAATATGTGTAGCATTTATGTTCTGTTTAATAGGAAAGCTGAAAAATGTTGATGCCACACGTACGCAAATGGATTTAGCAGACATCATCTTCATATTCGGATTCGTCCGCTAAAGCCTCACTTTCCGAACTTGTTACATAAACTACTACTATTTTTAGACGAAGTTTTGAGTGTGCTCCGCGATAATGAACACTATGGCGATTCTCGACCTTACAGGCATCGCGCAAGAGAGAAAGTGAGGTTAGAAAATCTAAGAATCTGGGAAGGTAACATCCTAGCCCCATACAGATTCCTTACCCCATAGATATTATCCTGAACATTTTTTATTGTGAATTTTCAATAGCTATGAAAATAGTTGTTATCCTTGAAACGAAAAACGTAGGGCACATGCAATTGATGATTGAAGCATGGATAGTTCACCTAAGTCATGCGCCCCACGTTTTTTATAAAAGTTATTGGAAATTTATTTGTCCTGGAAAGATTTCAGGAATATATAATTTTCTATGTAATAAAAATAAATCTCGATTCTTTCTGAGCGCAAAACGTGAGAACAGCCGGACCGATTTGGATATTTTTTTTTTGTTCGTAATAGCCCGAGGATGGTTAATACGGAAAAAAATCAGGAAAGTTGCCTGGAAATTGGAAGATTTAGGTATATAAGAAATTTGGCGAAGAAAAAGACTATCGAGTCATGTATTACCAAGCAGAAGGTCACAGGACCGAATCCTGGACGGGGTAACATTTTATTTTATTTTATAAAAACAGCGGTGGACCGATTTGGCTAATTGTTTTTTTTGAATATTCGGAATACTCCGGATAAGGTTTTTAGGAAAGAAAGGATTTATAGGAAAATTATTGGGAATTTCTTTGTCCTGTTTTTTTATCAGCATGCCGTTTTTAGTTTGACATTTAAACCTTTATTTATTATACAGTGTGACCCATTTAAAATGGAACCACCCCTGTAGAATACGCATTTTTCAGTCAATCTCAAATTATTTTATTTTTAATATTGACCATCAGAAACTGTATCTTGACACGAATTTTCATAACTTCAGTTTCATTTCCAAGGCACTCTATGATTTTTTTTCTTTGTCAAAAACGGCAAAAGTTTATTAGTCAATTTTTGTTTTCAAATTTGACTACACCACTGGATTCGTAGTCGTTATAAATGGAAACCATCAAAATTTCATGGAAAAATATTGGTTAACAACGTAGTTACAACAACTTCAATTTTAGAAACAAAGTATTTGATTATAATTTTTATTTAGATTATAGACATATTTAAAATCTCGCAACACTGCCGATACAAAGTAGAACACCGGTGAATTTGTACAGCGAAAATCCGAAGTCAATAGCGCATTCCGTTCTACAGTTATAACTCCTGAAAGTATGGTAATGTGAGCGATTTGTGGTGTACTAAATCACAGCTTACTATTGATTTAGTACAATACCTATGCCTAATGTATCAGTTCAGCTTTCCTCAAATTATTGATACCTTCTCTAAAAGCTTGTTTGAAACGGACATTTTTTGTCCTGCTTTCTGTTTTATTATTCAATGAATAATTTTGATACTTTAAAACTTGATTCGGGCCATTTCGTTTTCATCGGCTATGGAAGACTGCATAACTTGAAAAAGAATTTTTAATTTTCTGTTATTTTTGAATACACTCAAAACCTAAACTCAAATAAATTATTTTAAGGAAATATAATTTACAAATCCAGTGGCGTAGTCAGATTTTTATTACAAAATCGCTTCCACCCCAAATCGCTCACATTACCATATTTTCAGGAGTTATAACTGTAGAACGGAATGAGCTATTGACTTCGGATTTTCGCTATACAAATTCACTGGTGTTCTACTTTGTATCGGCAGTGTTGCCAGATTTTAAATATGTCTATAATCTAAATAGAAATTATAATAAAATACTTTGTTTCCAAAATTAAAGTTGTTGTAACGTTGTTAACCAATATTTTTTTATGAAATTTTGATGGTTTTCGTTTATAACGACTACGAATCCAGTGGTGTAGTCAAATTTCAAAACAAAAATTGCCTAATAAACTTTTTCCGTTTTTGACGAAGAAAAAAAACCATAGAGTGCCTTGGAAATGAAACTAAAGTTATGGAAATTTGTGTCAAGATACAGTTTCTGATGCTCAATATTAAAAAAAAATGTTTGAGAATGATTGAAAAATGCGTATTTTACAGGGGTGGTTCCATTTTAAATGGGTCACACTGTATTATTTATTAATGAATATATATTTTGGAATACTTTTTATTTTTCATTTATTTGCCTTGATCCTCAAATGAAGGATTTTTGAATGAAATATTATAATATGTCCCAATAACTTGAAAACTTTAATTTAATTTTTCACCAACAGACATACACTTTAGGTACTTTTGTAAAAACACGAGGTAAATTATACCAAAATCGTTGATTCCTTCAGTTCACTAGTTCCATCACGTTTTTATTACCTTAATTACCCCAAATATAATATTCACTATGTTCCACTTATTTTCATTATATTTCAAACCTGAGTATATTTCCAGTATTTTCAATACCCTCGGTAAATTTTGATTTTTTTCAATACATCTCTAGTACTTTAAATAGCTTCAGTATACTTCAATTATTTAAATACATTTTCAGTACATTAAATACTATCATTATCCTAAATATATTTCAAATATTCCATTACTGCGTTTTTTCAAATATATTTTTAATATTGTTCATTATCAGATATTTAATTATGGTGTACATATTTTGGGTAGTTGTTTCGTATCAAGTTGACGTGTCATATATTCAATGTAAACCATTAATCCAACTTCGGCATACAAAAAACAAGAAATGATGCCCAAAAAAGGATATAATTATCTCAACACAAGTTATATAGAAATATGAAAGAAACGCTGCTATTGAACTGATAGATATTGTGGAACTACTTTGACCTGAAAGTGATTTCTTCAGAGAAATATAATATATCCATTAATTAATGAATTCATCTTCGACTCATAAAATAGGGTTCGTTCAAAATCGTACATATTATAATGTTGAATATGAAGGAAACTGGAAAAATAAAAAAGAATATATCCAATGGTTTCTTGAGAGTTTATTATTAGTACTCTAGTATATCCATTCTCATTTGAACAAATTGATCTTCGACTCAAAATATAGGGTTCGATCAAAATCGTACATATTATAATGTTGGATTGTGAAGAAATCCGGAAAGGGAAATAAATATGATTCCTCGTATAAAGTATATAGTAGACCAAATTGAGTGAAAACTATTCCCGCGTAAAAAATAGTCGATAACTTCGCTGACCGCTTATAGCATAAATTACCGTAAACCATTCCAGATTATACTTTATCGGGTTTGGGGTATAGATAATAGTATCTATCAGTAGAACGGTGGTGTGGTGTGTGTCTGGGCAGAGGCAACCATGTATGGTGAATAAGTACCATCCACATAAAATTTCTGGCTCCAGCAAATCTGCTTTGAATTTGTACAACAACCAAAGAAAGTATTTTATACTAATCATTTATTATTTAATGGGCCACATAGATCCGAAATAGCAGGTCGATTTTGATAACGAGTTTGAAATATTATATATGAAGAAGAAAGCTTGTGAACTCAACCTTCTAGAAAGTTTGGAGTGAATGTCTTTTGCTTGCTATTTTGATGTGATTTCAGAATGATATCTCGTACATTTCCAAGGAAGTAACGGAAGTTCGAAAAACACTTTTTTAATGTTAAAAAGTGACAATGGTAACGAAAAAGAAAAATGCTACATTGACAAGTGGAAAAACCCAGTTTTCTCTACGCGAAAAAGTGACTGCAGAGTGGGTATCGAAGCCATTTTTTGATAAATCCGAACTTATTCACATAATCAGTGATTCACAAAAACATGAGTAACAATTAGGGCAAAAAGAAAAATAAAATATTTGAAACTAAGAAAAAGTAGTCCAATCAATTCTCATTGATTTGAGACAAAATATTTCTATAATTTGATAAAGGTTTCTTAGATGTGGTTGGGTCACCACCTGCCAAGAAAAATGCCCCGAAAAACTGTAGTGGTAGCATATTCGCAGCTGCAGGCGTCATATCAATGAGCACGAGATAAGACGATAGATATGCCGTCCTTCGGAGGAGACGTTAAGATGGCGGTCCCGTGTTCATGGATGTTGAGCTCGTTGAAGAACCCTATCTCTAAATAACAGAGGATTCGGCAATATTTCCGGTTGAGGGGAGTATGCTCCCCGGAATCGGTATAAAGCCTAGTCGCAGGCCGACGTTAAATAAATAATAAACAAAAATGGAATGTTTGAACTCTTGATCATTAGGAAATATATTTCGATTTCTTTCTATTGTATATTACTGTAAGAGAATGAGAATGATCCAGTTAAACATTAATTTACTCCCATTATGATATTTAATCCTAACACTTTGTACAATTAGATTTTAAGGCTATTTGATAGAAATCAATAATTGAGCTTCATAAACTACCTGTGACTATTGAAAACTATGATAATTTAAATCAGTTCAGAATGCTATTGAGAAAATTTGATAACTAAATGTTAGCGCCTTTGTCATCTTTCATTTTAATTTTATAATTCCATACCTAATTCAAATTATGTTTAGTTTTCCCATAAACAGGGCGTTACCAAATAAGTGCGGAAGTGATTCCCTGTCGAAAATTAAAGGGGGTCTTCCTTCTAAACAAAAGCTCTTAGGCCTTTCCTTGAAAAGTGACACGCTTCCAAAAATGAGAAAAAAAAATAGTTTTTTTCTTGAAAGTGCTGAAGAGTTTAAGAAATGGCATTTTGTGGATATGTTCTACCAATAAAAACTACCTATGAATATCTTTTTGATTTTTTTGTGATCTTCTAAAGGGGTGAAACATGCAACTCCTATTCCATTTTTTACCAGAACTGTTTATTAAAACAAAATATTCCGATTTAAAAATATATATTGAAAAGAACGATTCATTGCAAAGCTTTTTTAACTCTTGTGTTGTGTCCGTAAAAGCAATAGTTTCCTGATACAAAAATTAAATACAACATTGTGCATGAACGGATCTTCTGTTAATGGCATCGAAAAAATCTAGTAGGTGGCTGTCACGTTTTGTTTGCACAACTTGTGACTTCAATCGTAGTATTTTAAAATCGAAAAAATCTAGTAGGTCCCTGTCATGTCGCTTTGATTTCTATGTGGTAGTTGAAAGTTCAATTGTGTCTTTTGAATCTTCAATATGAATAATTACACTAACGCTGAAATGGCCGATATGCAATTTTATGTATGCCGATGGAAATTCTTCGGAAGCTAGAGATGTATTCTCAGCGCGTGATACCTCATCACACAATTTTTGCACATCTTCAGCAACGTCTCTGTGAAAGAGGGACTTTTCAAAAACGAACAACTGATTGTCCACGAGTAATAAGAACGGTGGCATTGGAAAAAGAGGTCCTCAATATGATTGAAGATCGTCCGGAATTAAGTACAAGACAAACTGCTAGCACACTTAATAAATGAATCTGGAAAATTTTAAAGGATCACCAATTGTATCCTTACCATATTCAACGAGTCCAGGCTTTTTTGCCGCGAGATTTTCCCCATCGAGTAGACTTTTGTCAATGGAGTCTTCAAATGATTACCCAAAAAGCTCAATTTTCAGAAAACGTAATATTCACTAACGAATCCAACTTTTCAAGGCAAGCGATTACAAATTTCCATAATAATCATCCACGGGCTGAAGATAACCCACATGCAATTCAAGAAAGTTGGTATCAATATGAATTTTCACTTAACGTGTGGGTCGGAATTATAGGCGAAAATATTATTGGACCGTATTCGATACAGTTAAGGCTAACTGGTGCAACCTATACAAATTTTCTCCAGGGGCAGCTTCCCATTTCACTTGAAAATGTTCGACTACGAATGTGGTTTATGCACGATGGTGCGCCTGTCAATTTCAGCATAACTGCTCGTCAGTACTTGTACGACGTGTATCCAAATCGTTGAATAGGCAGAGCAGGTCCTCAACCTTGGCCTTCCAGATCTCCAGACCTAAACCCCTTGGACTTCTGCATCTGGGGTTACCACAAGTCCTTGGTTTAAACGACTCCCATAGAATGTGTGAATTATTCAAGGAATCGCATCATTGCAGCCTGCGAGACAATCCAAAACACACCAGGAATATTTCAACGTTTGCGCGAAGACATCATAATGCATTGTCACCGGAATTATGAACACCTGCCAAATTTCAGCTCAATCGGATGTCGGCAAGTGCTCCAAAAATGGATTACAAATTTTGAACCGGAAAGAATGACAATGACATACGAACGAAGCAAGTTAAATGAGAGCTTATAAAAAGGTTCTTATAAATAACGAATCATCTGCTATGATTTCGTAAATTCCTGTCGGGGATCAGGGTCATCCTTTTTGAGTTCTTGGACCAAATACATTTTATCGGGGTGGTATATTTATTTTTTTAGAAGACCCAATATGGACGTTTCAATATCATTATTATCCAGCGATAAATAACTCTAATGATAAGTTTGCACAGAGGTAGCAAATAAAAAAATAGCAAATAGGTAAAATCTGTTCTTGATGACCATTGATAACACACGTACATTTCAAATTCTCATGGAAAATGTAATTCTCATCTGGAGTTCGTTCAGTGATTTTAAATATCCTTGGGCTTAAAACTAAGAGCAGTGCAAATACGTTCCTTCCACACAGAGTAATACACTCGTTTGGATGGTTTGGTCTTCTCACCAGGTGACAATTATCCAATAACTTAGAAGTTTCTATAATGGAATGAAGGTAAAGTAAAGCCTATCCTCATTACGTTAGTTATTTTATGAATTTAATTTGCCCCTATCAGGATTTTTGTGCCACGATGAATATAGTCATTCCTATGTGGGACCTTGACTTTATTTTGGAATGTTTGAAGCATTTTCATTGGGCATTGCGTGAACCATTATGGAATGGACGTTGTTATGGATGACGGAAAGTTTGAGGGGCTACAATAGGCGTGACTTAAAAAAACCCGATTGATCGATTACCGGCGAATATTGCACCAGCGTTGCATCAATGGCCTGAAAAGCTTCGAAATTGACCGACATGCAGCGGGCGTTTTCATATAGATGAATTCATTTCCCAGCCGACTGAACCTAAACCCAATAGATACCTATGCGGTTCAGCCGAACTTCATTATGAAACGTTCCCTCGATTTGATTAGCTCATATGAAATGAAGCGTTAATAACATGGCAAATAGGATTCATAATCTCCCAATAATTCTGTAACGATTGGGTTGGAGAGCGCTAGAGGGACATAAAGCGGTTTTATGTTGTGCTTGATATTGGACTGTCAACTGTGATCGGACATTAGGAATAAAGGCAATAATTGGAAAAGATTGCTGAATCACTTGATTTGTAGTCTGTCTTTTTTGAGTGGAGATAATGATAGAACAGAAGTTAGTTGATTAACTACCCACTATTGAAAGAAGTTGTTCATTATCTTATGGTAGTAACTGGCATTGTACATTGAGTCTAGAAAACAGTCACAACCCTCAGAAAATCTCAATTCCGTATCAGAATCAGACTCGTAAAATGTTTCCAGATAACTTATTTGCTTGGATTCATTCTCCCCTTGACGATGTGATGACCGCTGATCAAACAAGTTAGTTTAACGTAAAATAATGTGATATCCTTGACTGAAGCAACGCACTAAAAAGTGAACGACTGTTTTATTTCGTCCGTTATTGAATTAGAAGGCAAAAATGTGGGGTGAGTTCCGACAAAGAATGTAAAAATCTCGTAAAATATTTGATATGATAATACCCCCCATCAAAAATGTCTCATGAATATGTTGAGATGACAGCGGTGACATAAAAGTTAAAACAGGCTGAACATAATTACGACAGGACATTTATTTTATTTCTATCGAGCTCGAAGCCGCGATAGATAATTAACGATTCTCCGACAGCCGGGATGAAACATTAACTCGTAAAGAATGCGATTGAAATGTACCGCAGTGGAAATTATTGTCCGAAGTAACTCATAACTGTGAGACCAACACCGCACCTGTTCAAATCACGAGAAGGGGTCATAGTGATGAGATTCTATATGAGACTGAAGTCTAAAGTGAACAGGGAGATCAGTTCATGAGATTAGATCAGATCAGAGTCAGAAAGGGTGTTCAGGTTTTTAGTAAATGCCTTCATAATATGAAGCGCATTGAAGTAGAATCAATTTTCATCTAGTAAAGATGCATAGCTATCTTTGTAAATTATTCATAAAGTAGCCAATTTATCGAAAGTATGCAGAAAATAGTAGAAGTGTAAATAACATAAATTATCTCAGTAATAACTCAACGAATAGAATTAATATTTTACAAAGAAGCTAAATAATCATATTACGAACCAGTGAACGAGTAATAAAGGAATCGGCAATCCAAAAGAATAATCAAGTAACATTAAATAAAACGTGGTGTGTTCTCCAGTCGAGGGCGAGAAAATGAAACTGTTTATTTGGCAAGGTATATGGTAATAAGGAAGGAAGATGTATATATATCTACCACTGTCTTATTTGGATGTATACTAATAAATATCTTTACCACAGCGAAAATATACAAAATACTAGATCTACCGAAAACCTAAATGTAATAATACCCATTTTCAAAAAAACTCATACACAACGAACAATTTTCTATTTCGGTCCTAAATTTTACAATACACTCCATCGCAGTTTGAAAGAAAACTTCTCATTTACAAATATAAAACTGATATGAAACAATTCATCAATCTTAACTATCTAACACTACTGAAGTAACTATGAAAAAAAAATTTGTGTATGTATACATATATATATATATATATATGTATGTGTGTATGTATACATATATATATATATATATATGTATGTGTGTATGTATACATATATATATATATATATATATATATATATATATATATATATATATTATATATATATATATATATATTTATATATATATATATATATATATATATATATATATATATATATATATATATATATATATTTATATGAAAGAGAGTAATATCGAGGGGACTGTTAAAAACAAAATGAAAGGAATTTAATGGACATAGCCCTCAGAGAAAAGTGCTAACCGTAGACACGTGTTTCGGGCTCTCGGCCCTCATCAGTACGGTGGAGAAGTGCAAGGATGAACAACACTTGGTAGAAAACGACAAATCAACAGGTCAACAAACAGAAGCCAGCCGCTCATTTGTGATTTCGGTCAGCAGACCCTGAATTCCAGGGCAACAACCAACGTCACCACGGAGGCAGCTATAGCTACCTGCGTGACATCGAGATCCAGGAATATAAATATGAAGAGAGTAATATCGAGGGACTGTTAAAAACAAAATGAAAGAATTTAATGGACATAGCCCTCAGAGAAAAGTGCTAATCGTAGACACGTGTTTCGGGCTCTCGGCCCTCATCAGTACGGTGGAAGTGCAGGATGAACAACACTTGGTAGAAAACGACAAATCAGCAGGTCAACAAACAGAAGCCAGCCGCTCATTTGTGATTTCGGTCAGCAGACCCTGAATTCCAGGGCACAACCAACGTCACCACGGAGGCAGCTATAGCTACCTGCGTGACATCCGTGGTGACGTTGGTTTGTTGCCCTGAAGTCTGCTGACAATCAATCGGCTAGACTTCGATTGCGTTTACAAGTTTTCATCCCATCCACCGCTACGATGCGGAAGCAACTCTGAGAATATGTCCTAATCTTTCATGTTACTCTCCCTCGTATACTCTCTGGACTCGAAGTCACGCCATAGCTGCTCCGTATGCATATGCCGAGTGCTGACGAAATCATAACTACTGTTACGTTCGTTTCGTGTTTCACGCCTCACCTGAACCGCACATCTGATTAGCCTGAGCTATCGTAAATTCCTTTCATTGTTCGCATTACTCTCTTTCATATTTATTCCTGGACTCGGATGTCACGCGGGTAGGCTATAGCTGCCTCCGTGGTGACGTTGGTTGTTGCCCTGGAATTCGGGTCTGCTGACCGAAATCACAAATGAGCGGCTGGCTTCTGTTTGTTGACTCCGTTGATTTGTCGTTTTCTACCAAGTGTTGTTCATCCTTGCACTTCTCCACCGTACTGATGAGGGCCGAGAGCCCGAAACACGTGTCTACGGTTAGCACTTTTCTCTGAGGGCTATGTCCATTAAATTCCTTTCATTATATATTTATATATATATATATATATATATATATATATGTGTGTATACATGTGAGTATAAGTATGAGTATATATGAACGAACCTCAACGTGTAATATAAATTTTTATATAAAGATATGGATCCTTACCACATCAACAATTCTCAAGAAAGGAAAAAGAGAATAAACTTATAAATAGAATTAGTATCGATTTCAGCAGGAATTCCAATTATTCATATTTTCATTGTAAACAATATATTGATATGTATAATATGTATACCATTCATTTGAAAATCCTGAATTATTCCAAGGAGCTGCACGAAACAAGCACCTTTAGTGCTTAGGCGAACCCTTGGGGTTATAAAGGATAACCGTCATAAATTTGTATGTATACAAGTATCTTGTTATTATGGTTTACGAATAAATTGAAATTGATATAAATTGAATTACCTCATTGATTTCATAGTAGAGTCAAGTATTGATTCGACAAAAGTAGTAATATTAGCAATCGCCAAAGTAACTGAAGAACAGTTATTTTATCAGGGATTCTATAATTGTTTCACATTCAGGTTTATATATATATATATATATATGTAGGTATATATATATATATATATATATAGGTATATATATATATATAGGTATATATATATATATATAAATTCATTCTGGCGTTCTATACATTTTCTCCGTAAATTATACCATTGGTATAAGTTGTTGTTATTATTCTGCAGAAAATACATATAAATTATTAAAAGTCCCAAGTGTATTATTATTTGTGAACTATCTGAGATTGGTAACTGTACTGTCAAAATTGGGCCCATGCTGCATTATATACTGAGGGTGATAACTTTCCCAAGCCGCTCTGGGAGGTTATCCAGTTGTTGGTCAATAGACTAATAACGCCCAGTCTAGTTAAGTTATATTTAACAAAAATAACGAGCAATCGTAAGATTGGTTGGGGTATTTACTCCTCAAACGGTCAGCACTCATAACAACGAACCTGAAATAAAAAATTTCATACTGTAGAAATGTGTACATTTTGTTGCTGGAATTGCAGTATTTTCCTTACTTAATATTTGTCAATTGCTTCCCCTTTTTGTTCATTCTCCTCATCGATTTTGAAATTTCAAAAGAAGGAGAATGCCTCCCTTTTATGCCTCCTTTCGTGGTATTTTCAAATTTGACTTGAATGAAGACTTGAATCATTCAGCAAGAGTTTTCAGATTATTTCTGGTTTGTCCTTTTCACTTGGTTTTTGTGACTGGCCTAGTCCTTGTTTTGAAAACTGTTCGTACCATGAAAAAAAACTTATTTGTTCATGTTTTTACGACTTGAATTGGAGAATTTGCTTCATATCTGCCTTCATTCTTTATTTTCATGAAATAACTTTTACCAAAATAATGTAGAGGTATTTAAGAGCGTTAGAAATGAGTCGTTTCACTTCGAAGAGATACAAAAACCTAGAAAAAGGATTTTTTCAATCATTAGAAACGTCGAATGCGTTCATAGATGATATCATTGAATAAAGACACTTAGAGCTTAGGATCTAAAGAGTTAGCTGAGGCATTGTGGATCAATAATACTGATTAACTAAATTAGGAGTAACCACAGCTTTGTTATATTTTGAAGAAGTAAACACACTCATGAATCTCAGTAATGAAGACATTTCCATAAAGATGCCGAACCATATACAGGGTGTTAGTGAATAAGTGCGACAAACTTCAGGGGGTGATTCTGCATGAAAAAATAATGACAGTTTGCTATAAAACTTTTGTGTGTGTGTTTTTCTTAAAAACTGACTATTTATTAATTGCTCTGAAACCGGTTGAGATATGTAAATGAAATCTGGTGAGTTTTAAGAGGTAGTTATTGCGCATTTTTGACATGCAATGAATAATTTTATGTTCATCATTGGCACGATACGGGAAATTATCTCAATTATTTTCAAGAAAAAAATGGTACGTTACTGTGACACTCCGAAATGAAATCTTTTTTGAATTCCTAGATCAATTTGTGGCAAAAAATCTTTGTATGAGGCGCCGTTTTAATGCAAAAAAATAAAACATCTTAACGCGTATTTTTCATACCCCCATTCGAAATTGGAAAACATCTGCATTGCCTGATTTATTTCGTGAATAGAAAAAATTTCTTAGTAATATAATTATACTGCAATTGCACCACCCGGTAACGAGAAAGAACACTGGGATCACGAAACCCCACAGAGTGAGAGAACAAAACCTGTTACAATTGAAGCTAGTTCATTAGTCAACTCACAACAAGGATTCCAACAACAAACGAGACGTCTCTGTGGGATTATGTAAATAAAGATATTCGATGCCAAACTTTTCCAACTACATTCCTTTCCCAGACATAAAGTTCACTCGGTTAGAGATGACATTATGCAAGTTGTTCCAGAGTTGGGAATCGTTATTCAATTGACTCTGAGGGAAATCCGAGTTGGGAGTTATTTATTTTGGAAGAGGATTTTCTGGATTTTAGCATAGGAAGACAAAGAAAACGGAACTTTATTTATAACCCACTAGCGTATGGCTGCGCGGATTCCAAGAACTTTTTTCTTCAATCTGAGGAGGAAAACAATCTGTATTAAGGATAATGGATTCTGAAAATGAAAAAAAAATGCGTTAGACTCTCGCGTGTTAGAAGTGAAACTTCTCAGGTTCGAGCATTTGTTGACGATTTTATTATTCCACTACTGAGCGGCATTCAAATCCTTCGTACCTCTCACGGTGTCTCCTCCTAACGATGCTATCGATGCATCCACTATGTTTGGGGTCATTGGAAGGATATGTTGTCCACCTACCGTTTCCTTTAACGCCTTCCGCTTGGCTCGAAACTCTGTATTTCTTTCTAAAGTATTTTTTCGGGCTTTTTTCGTGGTTTACTTGGTTTTTGGAACGGAGTTCCTTTACGCGGTTTGCGCGGTAGGTGTTGACTGGTAGAAATCGTCACGTAAGAAAAAAATATTATGCTCCCTTATCCCATATTCGCAACGCACTTTGGTACCTGGGATATGCTCGTCATCAAGAAACAATAAAGTACCCTAGCCATGAACTATTAAACAATGTTTTAGATTGCGCAAATAGACCAATAAATAACAAGATTAATAATATTATTTTAATTAATTTTTTTTTTTTTGGAATCAATTATGTAAATAGTTGTTTATAACTAATTAGTTTCAATTTAGATTTAGAGTTCACTACTACAATACACTATAAGATTTTCACTACTTAAGGGTTCACTAAAGCACGACGCGTGTTTCGCTATACAATAGCTTCATCAGGTTCATTTCGATTTGTTATATTATAATTCCCATAATATTAATTGACTTTTTATGTTAGGAAGTCGTTATTTATAATTCGATTTTTTTTAAGTCTATACTGTTGAGTTCCAAATTGTTGTTGAGTTTGGTTTGTATTGTTCATAGTATCGAATAATTGATTTCGAAAAGTTTTATAATAGAATTGAATGTGTCGAAATACCGTAAACTTCAAAAATGCATATCTTAGAAACGCAACAAACAAAGTTGATAAAACTATCGTATATGATAGTCAACATTTTCGAAATATTGTGAGTGAAATATGGTCCAAATGAACAGTACAGTTTTCTAGATATTTAATAAAAACACTGTAAATGACCTAAAAAAAAGATGTAACGCACCCTTTATCTGAATGAAAGGTAATATTGAACAATTGAGTTCATCAAAATGTTACCCTATCTTTTATCCAATGGGCAGTAGCAAATAATTCCTTTTTTTGTAATCAAAAACGATCTGTCAATTGTTTTCAGTATAGGGGTATACTCGAAAATTAAAAAAAATATATATTTCAAACAGAAAGAGTCATCAAGAAACAAAACACGTTTTTTGGCGTACAATAGACTGAAACTATGATATCTTAACAAAATATTACTTGTTGGTTTTGAAATGGTGCTGGAAAAAATATCCGGAAAAACGATTTTTTTTATTATGCCCCGTATACACCCTAATGTACTATCATCAATAAGATTATAATTGAACATGTTTATGAGTTCCGATCAATACATTTTCATCCTAACTGTCTTATTTCTACTAAAAAAACAGTTTTTTTCTTTGTCAATCCTACCCCAATACGACGTTTTTACGAACTTTGGCCGCTTATATCTCCGGAACTAAGCATACACAATCATTAAAACTCACATTTTTTTTCAATGACCCATCCTACTATAACATAATAAAATTTCAGCCAATTCGACCGAGAGTAAAATTTACCATATGTTTTCGTGCGGGGTTCTTTGTGTATTTTTAACCGACGAAACCAAAAAAGAGGAGGTTTTCTAGTCGACCCGTATATTTTTTATTTCCATATTTTTTTTTTATGTATGATCACGCATAACTTTTACTGACACGTTCGATTCCGATAATTCTTTTTTCAGTGGATAGGGAGTACTTCGAATTTGGTCCCATTTGAATTTAAAAGATGAAATCCACCCTTAAGGGTAGCAAAATGAAGGATATTGATCACTCACCCTCTGAATTCTGGTCCGTTAACCGATTCTATCAGGCATAACTTTGTACTGGATTCTTCGATTTGGATGATTCTTTTTTTAATAGATAGGGTATACCTTATATTTGGATTATGAAAGGAATCAGCTACCCTTACGGGTAGAAAAATAGGGGATAATTGATTTTTCACTAGTGAACATTGACACACACATACGTAGTTGACAATGACAGATCGCTACTGACATTATTCTTGTTCCACATCCGTCAAAATCAGTATATTTTATGAGAGGATGGAATGATATACAAAGTAATGAAATGAACTAACCAGAACAACAAAAATAATTTATATTACAACAAATAGTAAAAGTAGATAATCATATTATTTAACTGGTAATAGTTGAAGTAAGGTGGGTAAGTTAGTATTTTGGAAGTAATCAAAAAACAAGTAGGTAGTAATTGGTAGATTTTAGCCACAAAAATTGAAAAATAAAAACTTTTAACAAAAAATTAAACCGACGAAATACGGAACTGAAAAGTAAAAAATAAAAACTTTTTAACAAAAAATTAAACCGACGAAAAAATCAACTGAGAAGCAAAAAATTAAATAAACCTGCTTAGTCTAAATGATAATTGAACTCCTAAACTAATGTAAGTAACTGATTTTGAGTCGGCGCCAAACAAACTAGCAATTGAATTAGGTGAAGCGTAAAATGATGGCAGCGAGATGCACGGCTGCGTTTTGATGACTTCTTTCATAGATAATGATCTTCGATAATTGTTTGTTTGGCGCCGACTCAAAATCAGTTACTTTCATTAGTTTAGGAGCTCAATTATCATTTAGACTAAGAAGGTTTATTTTATTTTTTGCTTTTCAGTTGATTTTTTCGTCGGTTTAATTTTTTGTTAAAAAGTTTTAATGAAATCCAAATATTGTAATTTTCTTCTAGTTGAAGGAAAAGGATATCGGAAATTTCACGTCGCCCTCAGGAACGAGGTCGATGGAAACATTTTGTTATCAACTCATATATCAAAATGGCGATTAATGATCTCGAACATTAACGCGCTCGCTTCGCTCTCTCATTAAAATATCTCGATCAATAATCGCCACCATTAATACCTAGTTGATTAAATAACTATTACGACCTTTCCATACTCCACACAACAGATTATTCGTTAATTACAAAAAAGGAGACAGTTTGATTCAGCCTATTGGTGTCCATAGTTTTGAGAATCTAGGTCGTCAACCTTCGAAGTTATTTGCTGATAATGATAGAAATATCACATTTTTTTAAATTTCGTTTGTAAGTGAATTGTCCATATATCTAGCCACCATGCGATGCCAGTCTTGCATAAATGTTACAAATTATTTCTGCTGAGTGCCACTTCTTCGAAAAAAAAAATTCTTTGTCTCGTTCATCTATGCGAGTTCTTAATTGAGACTAGAATAAAGAATGCAAATTTCCACTTTCCGATTTTTTTCTTTTGAGTTAGGGTCCTTTCAAAATATCTATCAGATATAGTTCAATGTCCAGCGTGGTTTAAGCCGGGAAAGTAGTTGTTTTCTGTTAGATATTCACAAAAATAACTTTTTATCATCGTGGATTTTTCAATTCACCGAAAAAATTGTCTATTCAATATTGAATTGAGAATGTTTCCCTTTTCTCATTATTTTGACAAGATTCTTCTAGCATTTGGTGAACATACCAATTCAAATGCCACCTTGTAACACTTCGAGCCAAGTAAACCATTTTCAACCCATCTGTTACTAATGAAAGACGCTTTTTTAATTATCAAGGACTGCGAGCGAATCCACATCATTAAGAATTCCGCTAGAGGATCGAAGTTGGGAGACATTTCCAGACTCTTAGCTACACCCATCAAACTGAGACTTTGCTCAATTAAGTTGGGATTAAGGCGGTAAGTCCCCAGAGTTTTGGATGTAGGTCACTTTTCGTTATTGCCACTTGTTCCGTGGTGTAAGGTTCATAGGGACTCTCAAGAAGTTTTCAGATATTCGAACTTTTGTAGTGAACGTCTATGTGGTCTGGAATATATATATATATATATATATATATATATATATATATATATATATATATATATATATATTGTTATATAATGATGATATAACAAATTATTTTATTTTGAGTGCCACTTGTTATGTAATGATGATTTGCAAATAAAAATTGAATAATATTAGTTGTTGTTATATAATGAAGATTGCTAATAGTTTTTATGCTATTCTTTGTGAGCCAAATTGATATTATATAGATAGATATTTTCGCCCTGTATTTGTATTGTATGCTGTAATAATAATTGCTAGCGAACGTCACTGTTCTCTCGTCATGCTGCTGCCAATTGTTATCACTTTTCTCACCACGGCTAAGCAACAGTTGGTACGCCTCTTACCTCAGATAGCCGGTTCAGGCAATAGAGCCACTAGCCATTGCTGTCTAATTTCAGTTTATTCAATGGTCATTGTTATGATAGTTGATCATTGTAAGAAAATAAACAACAAAGTATCAAAAAGCAATTATTTCCTTTATTCAGTAAGACTTAATTTTACCTGGCCTACGAGAAATAACTTATACTAATGTGAATCTACAAATAGTCACGGATAATCATTAAAATCAAATCATGGATAGACAGACAGAACCTCACTTTTTCCTTGAGAGTGAATTTTTCTTTTATGGTTCAAAATAAAGTGAAATACAGTTCTTCAGATGTGAGATACGTTATTTGTGATATTGTTCATGGAGTGCACTATTAAAGTTTTTATACCTGCTGGAGATGTCAGTGTTCAAGATATGCCCTGAAACTGGATCCTTTCTCACTCCAAGCTCTATCAGGAACTCCAATACCATAAATCAGGAACCATACATATACAGAATTCAGCTTTGGACACTTGGATATGTTGTATAATTAAGGTAATATTGGTTTTTCTCTTCTAATGTTGGAATTATTTCATTTTTTCTTCCTCCCAAAATGTTGCGTGCTATCCCTCTAAATTTATTTTTCGATCTCCTTGTGGCTTTGTTTTCTGCTCCCTTGGATACCAATTTTCCCTCTTCTTTTTCATTTGAATGTTTGAATTCGCGCACCAAATTGTCACATTTCCCTGTTTGGGTTCATCTTATATAATTTATATATACAACTATTTTCCCATTCTTATTACTATGTACATATTTCAATAATAATTGCTTATGACATCACCCCGTTGCTATTCTCTCACAATTTCCAATTTTTCATATGACCATCTATTCCCTGATTGGCTAATCTCATCAAGAAGTTTGCTGTTCTACCATTGGCTACTTTAAGTTAGCTACAATTTCATATACTGTATGTTTCAAATTTATAAATGTGTTGATCACTTTTTATTCATGAAAATTTTGTAAAACTAGACTTTTTGTTGTCTTTTTACCAATTATGGGTTATAATCATTATGACAGTGTATGAAATTGATTGTGTTATAGTATTTTGACATTTTTATCTATCCATATTATACATAGGCTTACAAATAAATAGAACTTCCAAAATTATGTCAAAACAATCTCTTGAAACTAATAGCTATTTATTAATTATTCTTTTTATGGATTTTTTCTTTTTAAAATACATAACTGGTTTTTCATAACATAACAATATATATATATATATATATATATATATATATATATATATATATATATATATCTGGATTTTTTTGGGTTATTAGATTCGTTTGTAGAAATATAATAAAATTATGTCTTTTAAACTTTTCCCCTCTTTGTGGACATCTTCAGTAAACATTTTTCTTAAAAATATGTACATCTGAAATTGAAATTCTAAATTTAGAAACATCTGTAAGATTAAAGTTAGGAAGAATTTTATTTTCAGATGTACATATTTTTAAGAATAAATTTTACTGAAGATGCCCAAACGAGGGCCAAACGTTTAAAATAGCATACATTTTATTATTTTTCTACAAACGAATCTAATAACCCAAGAAAAATCCAGAAATATACTATTATCAAGATTCAAGAACCCATTAACCCAATATATATATATATATATATATATATATATATATATATATATATATATATATATATATATATATATATATATATATATATATATAATATATATATATATATATATATATATACAGTGTCCGCCAAAAGTATGTACCATATGGGAAAAAAGTTTATTATTGGAGTATTGGAAAAAATATTCTGGGAAAAAGTTTGTGCATATCCGATTACCTTAAAATCGATTTTGACACATGTCACGTGATCGCTAGTATGGCGGCAAATTGAAAAAAATTGCTATGAAAAGGCGAAAAGTCGGGTAGGATGGCAATATATCAAAAAGAGTTATTTGAAAAGGTTACTTAGAATTCAATTTCATGCACATAAACAAAGTTTCAAGAGATAAATTGGAAACATTTTTATTGATTATTTTCCCATCTATTTAAAAATATCAAATATTTTTCTTATGAATAGCTTCACTATACTGAAACATCTGCATCTCAATGATAATGACAGAACTTTATCATTTCCTCCTCACCAGAGGGCACTATTTAAAAAAAATAGGATTTTGTCAGAACCCTTGCTGTTACATCGGTTTGTATCTAACAGTAATATCAGAATTCCACGACTATTGTGATGACATGACACTTCAAAAACATCGTGTTCTCTAGATTATTACCAAGTTTCGATGATAATCGTGCATGAACATTTCACTTCGTACATAAACTGGAAAACTATTTAATTTATCGCACTAATAATCTAAAATAGAAATTCTGAATATTTTCATAGTTTTCTCAGCATTGATCGATGGCTAATTATTGGTGTTAGTTATAAATGTATAACTTAATTCAAAATGATGATATGTGGTCCTGAAAAGATATTCTGCAGAACAGGTTTTTTTATTCAATCAAGTAATTCCAATATTCTATAAACAAAACAACAAATTTTCAACTATTTCTATATAATAACAATTCATATCTCAATATTCCTTTCATCTCTTTTTATACATAAAATCGTTTTATGGTAAATCTCTTTTGGAACGTTCAACAAAAATTTTGGAGAAATTTCTGCTGGACAATGACGGATAGTTTCTTCCAAGTGCTCAATATTTCGAAAAGTTCTAAATTTGTAAACAGTATTTTTTAAATAGCCCCACAAGAAAAAGTCACTTGGGGTCAGGTCAGGTGGACGTGGCGGCCAAGGAATTTATGAAAACCTACCTATCCACTTTCCAGGAAAAGTGGTGTCCAGCCAATTCCTTATTGCCAAAGTACTATGGATGGGAGCCACATCCTGTTGGAAAAACATTTTTCGCCTTTCTTCTAACGTGAAATTGTCTAATTCATCATAGAAATTGTTCCTCAAAAAATCCAAGTACGTTTCAGCATTCAAATTCTGACGAAAGAAAAATGGTCCAATTATTCTGTCATTAAAAATCCCGCACCAAACTTTCACTTTAAATGAATATTGATCACGGGCTTCTACTGAAAAATGTAGATTCTCATCCGACCACCATCTACAATTTTGAGATGAAACAACACCATTTGAAGTGAAAGTTGACTCATTACTAAATAAAATAAATTTCGTAAATGATATATTTTCTTCAATTTGTCCCTGCAGCCAATAGGAAAAAAAGTACAAGCGTATATCGTAGTCTCTCTCCTTAAGCGTGTGAATAAATTTTTGTTTATAAGGCTTGAATTTGTTTTTTTTTGAGCAATCTTCGGATAGAAGTTGAAGATAAAGCCAAAACCCAGACAATTTAATAATTGATGTTCTTGGAGTTTCAACTACACTTTCAACTTCAAACTCTGTGTCCTCAGCAGTAACCCAGTGCCTATGTTATTTTCTGAATATAAATTTTCCACGGACCCAGTATTCTTAAACTTGGAAACAATTCTTCCAACAGTTACATGTGAAATAATTTCATTGGTATGACTCTCGTTGAAAATCGCTGCGGCTTCTCTATAGCTTTTGTAATTTTCTCCCACAATCAAAACAATTTCGATCTTTTCTTGCTGACTTAACTTCGACATAATCAACCAAGAACTTGCTGGTATTATCAACGTCACTATGTATAAATATGGAGTTCTTACTTAGACTTTTGTTGCAATAAGTTTACGTATTTTCTGTCAAATGAAATCCATGGCTATCTTGTGGAATATGAGTTAAATTTTGATGCAATACTTAAACACTGTCTTTTTTCAAGAGATCAAAATTTCATGTTCTGGAGCATTTCATACTCAAGAAAGCATGTTTGGTGTACTACATTCTGTTTTGTGGAAAAGAAGGAATTTTATTATGCTCTTCTATTATAGAATCCTGATGTGATGAATAAGTAGGTAGGTAGGTATTTGTTTGAAAAGCACACAAAATAGTATTTTGGAAAGTGAATTTACTGACATAATTGAGGAATATGTTCACTGTCACCGATGTAGATGACTGAATGAACCTGATTTCATTTCAATATGGTTTATTTTCGATGTTTATATTTGCCAAAAAAATTGTGAAAATATTCAGAATGAAATAGTGAGTCAAATTTAAGAGACTTATAATTTACATGAAAGATAAACGACATGTGAAGTGGAATAAATAGAAAAATCGAATTAGACGGTTTTTCTTCACATAAAAGATTCAATATGAATTGAACCAGAAAATGGTAGATCTCAGGTGAAAAACAACTACTTTCCTGGCAAATACCACGCAGAACGTTGAATGATATTCACCTGAAAATATTGAATCTTTTATGTGAAATATTGAATATTTTATGTGAAGAAAACCGTTTAATTCGATTTTTCTATTTATTCCACTTCACATGGCGTTTATCTTTCACTATATGCTAGTCGGGCTTGCCACTCCTACTGAGAAGGAATCTTTTGATTAGAAACCTATCGAGGTGGGAGATTTTTGGAGTGTTTCTTTCTGTCACTAGGTACCGCCAGTTAAAAGTTTTCTTTTCCGGCGTACCTATAGGTGTTATAGACTCGATGATGGTTTTGGTTATGTTGTGTCTCGCTTCAGCCAGAGCTCTTCGGACCTTTGGCTGGTTGCTCACTCCGTACAGATGAGGACCAAAAAAGCCTGAAACCGGTATGCGGATTGTTAGGTGAACACGACATAAATTAAACATAATCGAGCTTATCAGAAAGAAACATTCGCATTCAATGTCCATTTATATGGAGGTATGCATGGATTTTCAGGTGAATATCATTCAACGTTCTGCGTGGTATTTGCCAGGAAAGTAGTTGTTTTCCACCTGAGATCTACCATTTTCTGGTTCAATTCATATTGAATCTTTTATGTGAAGAAAACCGTTTAATTCGATTTTTCTATTTATTCCACTTCACATGGCGTTTATCTTTCACTATATGCTAGTCGGGCTTGCCACTCCTACTGAGAAGGAATCTTTCATTTAGAAACCTATCGAGGTGGGAGATTTTCGGAGTGTTTCTTTCTGTCACTAGGTACCGCCAGTTAAAAGTTTTCTTTTCCGGCGTACCTATAGGTGTTATAGACTCGATGATGGTTTTGGTTATGTTGTGTCTCGCTTCAGCCAGAGCTCTTCGGACAATTAAATAGAGTTATGCTTGGATGTACAATATTCATTCAATGTCTGTTTAACCGGTATGCGGATTGTTAGGTGAACACGACATAAATTAAACATAATCGAGCTTATCAGAAAGAAACATTTGCATTCAATGTCCATTTATATGGAGGTATGCATGGATTTTCAGGTGAATATCATTCAACGTTCTGCGTGGTATTTGCCAGGAAAGTAGTTGTTTTTCACCTGAGATCTACCATTTTCTGGTTCAATTCATATTGAATCTTTTATGTGAAGAAAACCGTTTAATTCGATTTTTCTATTTATAATTTACATGTTTATGTGCGAAGTGAAACGCTCATCCACGGAACTTGATTATAATCTGGAAAACACCATGTTTTTGGAGTGTCATCACAAATGTCGTGGAATTCTAATATAACTGTTAGATCCTATTTTTTAAATATAGTGCCCTCTGGTGAGAAGAAAATGAGAAAGTTCTGTCATTATCATTGAAATGCAAATGTTACTGTATAGTCAAGCTATTCATAAGAAAAAAAATTGATTATTTTAAAACTGAATTCTAAGTAACCGCCATACTAGCGATCACGTGACATGTGTCAAAATCGATTTTTAGGTAATCGGACATGCACAAACTTTTCCCCTGAATATTTTTTCCAATTCTCCAATAATAAACTTTTTTTCCATACTTTTTGGCGGACACTGTATATACATTGAAAAATAATGATGTTATTTATAGCTTATAGCTCTCATTAAAAAATGGCTCGAAAACAGACTACTAACTAACGCAGCTACAAATCCTCGATGGATAAACACACTCATAATCTTAGCTGAAAGCAACATAGTGTAGCTAGGAGTCAATATAGTTCGTCACATGAAATAGGGCATACACATTAACCATATACAAAAAATACAATGTATTCTGTAGAAACTGAGATACATGAAATAGCAGTCCAACAAATGTTTACACTTTATTTTGCACTCATTGAAAGTCACTTTCGATACGGCATACTGGCATGGGAAGGTGCACTAATATACCACAGCAGATCACTTGAGTTTTACAACGACGATATTCTCTCATGTTGAATGCGAAAAAATCTGTAGCCTTGGTTTTCGAGAACAAGTTCAATGAAACTTTCACTTAATGTAACCGTCAAATTATTATAAGAAATAACGTCATTAACATTTCTGATAATGCGAAAAGTCTTGGCTTGATTTCGATGACTCTTTGAGATTTCGTTAGCACGTCATGAGTAATATTCAGAGAGCTTATTATGGAGCTCTAAGATTAGTGTATGAACTCCCATAGATCATACATATCTATAGGAACCTTTTTTTCTCAATGTGGAACGCTAGTGCTACCCCAGTACAATCATTGTTCCCCTATATATAGATTCTGCATAGATCATACATATAGTACAGTACAACGTGTACAGACTTCAAGCTCCCAATGGAAGAACGTTTCAGTTTCATCTCCTTGTGCCTGTTTCATACAAATGTCCTCCTTTCCTTTATGATGAGTTATATTATATGACCGATGTTCACAACATTGATATCAGGAATACAAATGTACTGACATGACCTTCACACAGAACCTCTATATTTGAAAGTTCACAATTTAATATAACACGATGCCTGATAAATTCAAACAATATAACATGTATAATTTCAAAAAAGAACTGAAATCATTCCTACTCAATGATTGCCAATTACTATAGCTGTTATATTTTTTTTTTCTGTTAATTTAATGACGGCATCTAAATGATTGATTAGGAACTACGGTCAGTAACCCAACTGAGACACAATGCGGCTTTTTGGTAACTTCAGAATGGTTCGACATAGAACAATGAGACGAAAACAGCTCTGAATGATATCACTCACACTACTTTTTGAAATGAAAGACATTGTATTGCTCTATAGATGGCGCGGGAGGGGAGGGGGGGGGGAAGGCAAATAGCATGGGGGGCAAGTAGCACAAGGGTTGAGTGGTGAACCCAATGGTGAACTTTTCTTGGGATTTCCGCATTGAACATGTCAATTTTATTTTCTTCTTCTTCGTTTTTCTCTCTCTCTTTTTTAATGTGGAAACAAATACATTTATTATTATTATATCAAGAATTGTATTCTCAAGTGTAATATTTTCAGGTTGTACATTTTGACATTTAATTCATAGTACTGATAATACCTCGCCCTATTCAGTAATTCAGGGTTTCGATAAATTTTTTCTGTACATTCTATAAACGATCAGAGTGATAGTTGTAGAAAGGGTTCCAAATATTGGACTAAAACTCTGAAATGGGTCTAACCAATGGATATAATCACTATATTTGATAAAGTAAACTGCCTAGTTATCCTGAGGATGAATCCTAGTGATTACTAGGATTCTAGTGAGAATCCTAGTGATTACACCTCACGATTGTGAGGTGCACTTTTTTCTCAAATTGAAGCAGAGCCTTCCGTCCAGAACCACACCCAGATCCTCAACCTTCTCTAGAATATGATTACGTATACGGAAATATGACACAAATAAAGTTATGTGGACTCGTTTATCAATACTCAATAGTCATCATCATATGATTCAACATTTTTGAAACAATGTATATATATATATATATATTGTTATGATAAGAAATATTTGTTCAATGTGAAAAGAATAAAAAGTGATATAATGATCACATAAATACCTGCTATGTCGAAAAATTTCGATGGAAAATGATAAAATATAAAATTTTGAGTAGATAAAATTTTTCAGATATGAATTTTAACTATCTCTGTATATATATATATATATATATAAATATATATATATATATATATATATATATATATATATAATATATATATATATATATATACAGGGTGTAACTGAATAAGTGTAAAACATTCAAGGAGGTGATTCCTCATCGAAAAAAAGATAGGATCTTTCATATAAAGAAACTTCATTGGAGCATCCCTTGTTAAGATACAGCCCTTTAAAGGGGGTACATAAAATTTGTATAACAATTTTTTCACAAGCACTGAAAAAGTTACAATATTGAAATTAACCTGACGTTTTGTACTACCAAAAGACACTTAGCCAGTAATTTATTTGGTTTACCCCATGGTTGTAAGGGTGAAAACGCAACCCCTAAAATTTATTTCTAATGTAACTTTTTGTCTTATTATTTGTTTACAATTTAAAATTTCATTTCCGATAGCCTGTTCCATTCTAAAAAAAAAATGTCCCCTGGGTTTTTTGCCCAAAATAAACCAGTAAGCAGCAAAACATTATTTTACGAACAACTACAGAGATACATCGTCATAAATGCGAAAAATACGAAACTAATCTATCTAGTAGGTCGCTATTAGCGATAGTGACAATTAAATTGGTATGACGCTGTCAGTTTGGGAATTTTCGAAATTGAATTAATACTAATTGTGTGTTGTTGTTCTGTTCTTAATTTGTTACTTTAATAATTCACTTGTTAATAAAATGGCATACACAAATGAGGAAATGGCTGATATGCATTACGTTTACGGTCTGTCGCAGGGGAATGGGTTAGAAGCTTCTAGAAGATATGCTGAAATGTATCCTCAACGGCAGCATCCTTCACATAGAATATTTGCTCGACTTCATCAACGATTACGAGAATATGGTTCATTCGACAAAAGAACGCAGGATTGTGGTCGCCATCGAGAAATACGAACACCACAGCTTGAGGAAGCAGTACTTAATTTGATTGAAGAACAACCTACTACCAGTACTAGAAAGATTGCTTTCCAGCTAAATGTTGATCATATGACGGTATTTCGAATTTTAAAGCAACAACTCTTATACCCTTACCATCTGCAACGAGTACAGGCACTGTTACCGCGAGACTTTCCGAACCGTCTTGAATTTTGCAATTGGATGCTGGAAATGATTAGAAGAAATTGTGACTTTCTGAAGACGATAGAATTCACAGACGAATGTAGTTTTTCTCGGGACAAGATTATTAATTTTCATAATTACCACATATGGGCTGATGAAAACCCTCACGCTATTGTCGAAACTAGTTATCAAGAACAGTTTTCTCTTAACGTGTGGCTCGGAGTTATTGGGGATGATTTAATTGGGCCTCATTTTCTACCTCCTCGATTAAATGGTGAGGCATACGTTCAATTTTTAAGAGAAGTGCATCCAGTACTGCTGGAGGAAGTTCCTTTGGGCGTCAGAAGGGATATGTTTTTTATGCATGATGGGGCTCCCGCCCATTTTAGTCAAGTAGCACGTCAGCATTTAACTGAAACATATGCAAATCAGTGGATAGGTCGAGGAGGACCACATAAATGGCCCGCTCGATCCCCGGATCTCAATCCTCTCGATTTCTCTATTTGGGGCCATTCACAGCATTTGGTATATCGTACTCCTGTTCGCGATGTAGAGGACTCAAGAAACCGCATCATCGATGCGTGCAGGGTAATCAGAGAGACTCCAGGAATATTTGAGCGAATACGTGGCTCAATGCGCCGACGTCTAGACGCATGCGTAATGTTTGAAGGTAGACATATTGAACATTCACTATGATTTCTACATGTTGTGTGTTTTGTTATTAATAACTTAGTTTTGTTTATTACCCTTTAATCGTTTAATGCAGGTACTAACTACAAAATAACAATAAATCCAGTTCGCATTTATGACGATGTATCTCTGTAGTTGTTCGTAAAATAATGTTTTGCTGCTTACTGGTTTATTTTGGGCAAAAAACCAAAGAGACATTTTTTGTTTAGAATGAAACAGGCTATCGGAAATAAATTTTAAATGGTAAACAAATAATAAGACAAAAAGTTACATTGGAAATAAATTTTAGGGTTGCGTTTTCACCCCTTACAACCATGGGTAAACCAAATAAATTACTGGCTAAGTGTCTTTTGGTAGTACAAAACGTCAGGTTAATTTCAATATTGTAACTTTTTCAGTGCTTGTGAAAGAAATTGTTGATACAAATTTTATGTACATCCATTTAGGGGCTGTATCTTAACAAGGGATGCTCCAATGAAGTTTCTTTATATGAAAGATCCTATCTTTTTTTCGATGAGGAATCACCTCCTTAAATGTTTTACACTTATTCAGTTACACCCTGTATTATATATATATATATATATATATATATATATATATATATATATATATATATATATATATATATATTATGTAAGGTATAGAAATGTAAATTGTATATAAAATCCATAGCATAGTTTAGAATAAGGAGAAGTGTTATAGAAAGTGAGTAAAAACCTAACATTTGCGAGAAAAAACAAAAAGTGATGGTTACCAGGAAGAAATATAACGAGGATTTGGAGGGAAAAAACATTTTTTGATGAACACAGTGACAAAATGTATCACTCATAAATACGAAAATACTACGAGAATAGGAGCAATCCAGCCAATTGACAACTATATAACACATCCAGAATCGATAACCGTTGAAAACTTCTTACCTCCAGGACACAGCATTATCCATATCCGGGAATCGCCCAAAAAGAGAAACGGTCCTGGACACATTAGCAGCAGAATCCACTAGCCAGGGACACCTCTAGGACTCAAGAAAAGCACAAGTTAACAGATCACGGGTACTTTTTCTAAAAGAAAACTAAACTGAGTGAACGTATTCGAGCAGACACTTATTTGAAGTTATTTTATTGCGCAGTGTTTCTGGTTTTGTTCATATAATTCACTATAACCTACAATTATTATTTTCAAAGGTCATTTGATTTGCACATTAGCAAAGTAGTTCATTTCTCACATATCACTGTTTTGACAAAAACACCACTTATAAATTAATTTTTGCAGGATAGGTACATTTAAGTTTTTGATTTAATAAAAGAATAATTATTTGACTATTTTCTGCATTCGTTAGGTACTCATCTGTTGATCACATTACAACCTGAAATTTTCATAAAACCGTATTTTGAACATTGACTTCAAGCAAAGCAACTAGATGGCACCACTGAATCCTGCTTTGAGAGGGAGTAAAATCATGTTTCCATAGGCGTACCGACTGAGCTGGGATAAGGTGAAAGAATACAGGTAAAAGAGTATTTGGAAAACAGTGAGCAACATAGCCGGATATTTTATTAATGTTATGATAGGTATTTCTTTTACCAAAATTTTCAAATAAAAATAAATGAATTAATCAAACTTATCATAACAAATGGCAAATAATTTATGTGATGACTGGTTACCAAGAAAAATAAAATAACAATAATAACCATTAAAAATAATAAAAATCAAAATACTAGCAATGATAGCATAATGTTGAAGAGGCCTAGGTGTCATCCTTGTGGTATCAATAAGAGGAAAGAAGAAGGAAAAGCACAGTGCAAATTAGCTTGGCGACGATTGCTGAACCTTAAGCATTTGACAAGCCGGTATAAACGGCACAGACTGTGCTTCCTCTTTCCGTCTATCTATAATAACAAGTTGTGGCTGCCTGACTGACGATCAACGCCCAGGCCGAACCCCTGAACCCTGACATTTTGGTAGTGTATTCCTATAAATAACCATTCCTAAAGGGTGAAAGTGAAGGTGAGAAAGAGGGTGGAAGTACCGTTAATTTTGTAAGTTAGAGTGATGGAAATTGGTACAGACCTTTCTTTTCAATTAAAGAAACACGTATTCCAGGGGGTTAAAATGGAGGTTGAAAGTTTGTATAGGAGTACCGTTAGTCATAAAAATTGGCATTTGAGGTCTTTGTCACAAATAAAGAAATACTTAATTCAGTGTTTTTGGAAATTCAATCCTTAAAGGAGTGAAATGAGGGGTCGAATGGGGTTTGCGTTAGTTTTCAAGTAAGGGTCATAAAAATTGTTATTTCAGGTCTTTTTCACAAATAGAGAAATACGTATTTCGGTGTTTTTAGAAATTCAACTCCAAAGGGGTGAACGTTTGTATGAGGGTTCCATTAGTTTTTCAGTAAGGGTCACAAAAATTGGTATTTGAGGTCTTTGTTACAAAAAAAACATGTGTTTGTTTTTTTAAAATTCAACACGTGAAGGGTGGAAAGGGTATGAACATTTTTGTGGGGGTTCCGTTAGTTTTTTCGGGGGAAACAAATTTGTGTTTTGGCTCTCTGTTACGAATAAATAAATAGTGTTCAACCTTATTCGAGAATTCCGTCCCTGAAGGGGTGAGTGAATTTGTAAGAATCGTCACAAAGCATTACTATTATGTCACCCAAACGAGATAACGGGATAACGGGAAACAGGAAAACGGGAGAACGGGATAACGGCAAGCGGGCAAAGCCACAGGCATAAGCTAGATGGAACAACACAAATAAAAGCATGGGAAAACAAATTATACCATA
The DNA here is from genome assembly GCA_018342105.1 of Gonioctena quinquepunctata. NCBI lineage: Eukaryota > Metazoa > Arthropoda > Insecta > Coleoptera > Chrysomelidae > Gonioctena > Gonioctena quinquepunctata. The sequence goes on from JAFIRS010004807.1 coordinate 47,745, forward strand.
CCAGCTGGTTTATTATATGTTAGACTTGAGATTAGTTAGGATAGGACGTTCAGTGTGAAAATCATGTTGAAAGATTTTATTTTTATTTTTTAAATGAGAATTCAATTCCTTGGAAATAATAGCTTTGAAGATATTGAACAACAAAAGGCATGGTCCATGATTGATTTATTCCAATTCCACAGATATTGGATGGAATAATAATCTTGAGATTATTGATTGATCAATAATCAACATTTCCGTATTTTAGAGATCACTTCAAGTAACCACTGAATTGAGATTTGAACACGCTGTTGTAATAACTTTATCTATTTCTCTAACTTTTTCGTTTTGTAAAGTAAAACATTTCGATGACTGGTTCGGTTAGTATTGTTAAGATTGGAATTATTTCTGTTGATGAGAATACACGATGAAAATATTTTTCGAATGCCAGATATTATTGCTACATTCCACCAGAACGGGCAATGGAATCTTCCACAATGTTTGTGACCAATCAAAAACCTATGTGGAAGTCCAAATGGGAATCCATAAATTTCCCGGGAATTAATAAACGTTCTCATGCGATTAATCTGGACCATATTTCTCGCAGAGTTATAAAAACCCGAATTTATTTGACCTTTGCTTCAAATTAATGAACGCCATCTACGGATCCAACGAGGGTTAGGTACACAAATCCCGAAATAAAACAATTTTCCGCTTTTGTGCCTGGCCCGGATTTTAGGAGTTGAAGCAGCATGAGTTTTTCTATTCACGTTCAAGTTGGAAATATTCATTGCATTTAGAGGAATCAGAATCCGAATACATTTGTACGAGGTGGAGAAAAAAGGATGGTTTGGCTGGAAATAGATCCGAAAATAAACTATTCGATGTTTTCAATGGCGTGATGAGTTCTCCTCTAGCGACAATTCTTCTTGTATGGGTGGACTGGTATTCATTCTTCTTTGTATGGATCAGGTCTAGTTGATAATTTTCAACACGGCTCTTCCGAAAATGATTGGTAGAAACTTGTAGAATGATATATTTTCACTTCATTGTGACCCCTACCAGGTTTCAAATAGTTGCTCCGAGAGTGTTATTCAATATATAGGTGAGTAACACTGTATTTTCTTTTAGTACCTCCTTCATTATTTTTGAAGGGATTTTATCTCTACTCGTAGCTTCTTTAGATTCAAGACAGCTACTTCTTTCTCCGTCAACTTCAAGGTTGAACATTTGAAGGAATATTAGATGGGCGTATCTTCACTTCATCACCAGGTTCGTTGTCTATGAGTGTGAAGACTCTGGAAATGTGATTTGCAAACATTGATGCCTTCTCTTCGCTTCCGAGCCGTATGGTTTGCATTTCGATGGATTGTGAATTGGAAGTAGCAGCATCATGAACTTTCTGGTGTCCTTGATTGACTAACAGATCGAATTGTTGAATTTACTGGGATTTTTTATGTAATCTTGAGGTGATCTCTCTGTTCTCTTTTTCGCGTCTTCTTTCATTTATTTATTTTATTTATTTCATTAAGTAATCTACAGAACAGGTAGTTCCAATGAGTGATTACAATATTAAAACTCAATAACCATTCTTATAACAATATTAGTATATAACTAAGAATTCCATTATATCCTAGCTCAATTTAGTAGTTACATTACATTTATCTTACTGGAGCATTACAAATTATAATTTACTTATTAAATATATACATATTATGTTTCTAGGGCTAATAATTCTTTCTCAATTTTTGTCATAAATATCTTTATCTGATGGCATGTCATAATGACATCATCATCAAAATTGAGTGACATAAGACAAAATTGAGTGACATAAGAAAGCTCATGATGGTACTTAGTCCCATAATGAATTCATTATGGTACTAAGTACCATAATGAAATTCTATATGAAAAACATGTGATGGTGAGATCAAAAAAGTTTATTCAAAATGCATAACTATGTACAAAACTATTCATTATAAATGGTAAAAGAGCAATGACTACAATTTGCAATATTAATTCCAATGGATTCTAGAGTTTTTACATCAGTAGTTGATGCTTTTTGGTAAACTTGTAATCCTGTTTGGTTGTTGGCACCAAAAATTGCTTCTGATATTTTTTGTTTTTGCTCTTTCTAATTTTCGATGTAACCTTCAGAATCACTCATTATTATATTAAAATAATATTCAATTCTACGCGACAATTGTGTTTGACAGCAGATAAATAAATATTGCCGTTGATATAGGGATACAGGGCGTGTCTTTTTGAAAAACCACACACCTGTCCACTTTTTGTTTTAACCATACTGAGCGTTATCAGTCTATTGACCAATAACGGAACAACATCCCAGAGCGGCTTGAGATTTTGTTTCACACAGTATGTAATGAAGCGGTGGACTTGATTTGACAGTACAATGACCAATTTCAGATTATTTCGGAATAATAATACAATTAGGACTTGTAATAATATATATGTATTTTCTAAAATATAAAAACAACTATTGATACACCTGGTATAATTTACTGTGAAAATGTATAGAAAGTCAAAATGAAATTGAATAAACAATACTTAAAATGAGAAGCAAATATAGGATGACAATTGAAATAACTGTTCTTCAGTTATTTTAACAACTGATAATATTTTGACTTTTATCAAATCAATAATTTCTTTTACTATGACATCCATGATGAAATATTTTCTTCTTACACTATACATATATACCTTGCCAAAAAAACAGTTTGATTTCTTACCCTCACTGAAGTAATACACAATATTTTAATTAAGACATAATTATTCCGTTTTATTACCGAATTATATTACGCGTTCACTTGTTGTACTATGATAATTTAGCTTCTTGATAAATATTAATTCCATTCATTTAGTTATTACTGAGATGATTTCTGATGCGTTACACTTTCACTATGATTCTGCATATGGTTGATTAATTTGCTACTTCAGATAAACTGTACGGAGTCTACGCTTACTACGCGTAGGAAGATGAGACTTCATCTTCTCTAATTGAAATTAAACATCACTTTTATTATTATTCTGTCTCTAACAGAAACACAAGTAAACTCGTCCACCAACAAGGTCCATATGCTTTGTCCTGGTTACGAACTCCATTCTCGATTCAGGTTCAAAGGTGGAGTCTGCCTTTACGCTAAGGCTAACCTTTCATGCCAGCGTGAAGAGAGTTTGGAACCGAAAGACTTTGATGTGATGTGGTTTAAGCTATCTGATACCAAAGTGACTAAGTTCCTCTGCTGCCTTTACCTATCACCTAATGAACCTTCATATAACAACCTCTTTGAGTTTTTATCACTCAAACTGGACTACATTCAGGAAAACCATCCAACAGCTGAAACCATAATCATGGGGGACTTTAATGTACATAATGCTGCCTGGCTCAAATTCTCTAACAAAACAGATGATGCAGGTCGTCAAGCTGAGGCCTTCGCCATCACTCATGGTCTAGAACAACTGGTCGAGCTACCAACCCGCATCCCTGATGTCAACAACCAGTCTGCCAATACACTAGATCTTTTCCTCACCACCAATCCTGACCCGTATAGAATAGAAGTTTGTGCCCCACTTGGAAACTCTGATCACACCCTCATCTCCACAACATGCTCTTTCCATTTACTATCGAGCAGCACAATACCACCCCGTCTCATGTGGCATTACAATTCGGCCGACTGGGAAGGTCTTCGTATGTTTTTCTCAGCGTTTCCATGGAAGAGAGTTTGTTTCTCTTCAGTAGATCCAACACGATGTGCTGAGACAATTTCTGAAATCATCATGTTGGGGATGCAAACTTACATACCGAATACCGAAAGAAGAACATCATCCGATAAGACCTGGTTTAACAGAAACTGCTCTAGAGCTGTGGCTTCCAAACAGGCAGCATCCATCGATGGCAAAAAAATCCGGGACCTGAGACCAGAGCAGCATACGTTGAGGCTAGAGGCATATGCAAAGAGACAATAGAATGTTCAAAAGATGCTCATTATGCCAAAATAAGATCAAAACTTGTTGAATGTCCCAACGGATCCCGTTCATTTTGGTCTTTCGCCAAAGCTGTGGGAAGAAACTTCACTTCCAGCTCTTTTCCTCCCCTAACCAAAGAAGATGGAACACTAGCAACGACTGCCCAGGAAAAGCCAATATCTTTGCGCACCTATTTGCTGGAAATTCCACTCTGGATTCTTCGGAAAACAACCCCGAACATTACACCTATTGACAGTCACATGCCCGAGATCACCTTTCGCCAACGTACTATCAGAAAGATTTTGCTGGGTCTCAACACCAACAAAGCCTGTGGATCTGACGGAATCCGCCGATTGTTCTCAAGAAATGTGCCCCGAACTAACACCTGTTCTTTGCAAGTTGTTCAACCACTCTTACAATTTGGGAGTATTTCCGTCCAATTGGAAAATTGCAAGCGTACAGCCAGTCCCTAAAAAGGCAAAAGACCCTACCTAGCAACTACAGACCTATCGCACTGCTATCTATTATTTCGAAGGTCATGGAAAAGCCATCAACATCGAGCTCATGAAATATCTGGAAGACTCAGGAATTATCAATGATAGGCAATATGGCTTCCGCCATCAGAGATCAACTGGTGACCTGCTCGCATACGTCTCACATATATGGCAGCTATCTATTGAAAAGTATGGAGAAACTTTAGCTGTGGCATTAGATATCTCCAAGGCGTTCGATCGAGTTTGGCACCAGGGACTCCTCGCCAAGCTTCCATCTTATGGCTTGCCCCCTCAGCTGTGTTCTCTGCTTGCTAGTTTTCTCTCAAACAGGTCTCTCCATGTAGTGGTCGATGGAGTTTCATCTGACACTCTACTCATAAATGCTGGTGTTCCGCAAGGATCCATTCTAGCACCAACACTATTTTTACTCCACATCAACGACCTATTGAAAGCAACTTCATGTCCCGTACACAGCTTTGCCGATGATAGTACCCTCCATACCGCTTTCTCTTCCAGGGCCCCTATATCAGCCCGTGAAACCAGAAATGAACGAGGAAGAAATGTTAACAATGTAAATATGGACTTAGCAACAATTCTCGAATGGGGATCCAATAACTTGGTAGAATTCAATGCAAACAAAACACAAGCATGTCTTTTCTCTAGAAAAGCCGATCTCACTGTGCCTAACAGGAGTAACCATACCACTGAAGTCATCCATATCGATGCTTGGTATTACTATCAGCAATAACCTTTCCTGGGAAAATCACGTGAGGTCCATTGCCAAAAGTGCATCCCAAAAACTTGGTTTTTTGTTTCGTGCCAAGAGCTATTTCACCTCCAGTCAGCTGCTCATGATCTATAAGGCACAGATCCGACCTGTCCTGGAATACTGTTCCCATATTTGGAGTGCGGCACCTAAACATATCCTGAAGCTATTGGATTCTGTCCAAAAAAGGGCAATTCGTCTCGTCGGTGATGCCTCGCTTACAAACTCGCTCACTTGTCTGGAACACCGTAGAAAAGTTGGCGATTTGTCTCTATTTTATAGATATTTTCATGGGCGATGCTCTTCTGAAATATCAACAATCGTTCCTCCTTTGGCAGTCTCTTCGAGATTAACCCGTCAAGTTCAGTCTTCACACCCCTTCGTGGTCACTTTGGAGACCTGCAGAACATCACTTTCCAAAGACTCATTCTTCCAACGAACTGCGAGGCTTTGGAACTCATTGCCTAGGGAGGTGTTCCCCGAGGCATACAACCTCCAGAAATTCAAGAAGAACACCAACTCCTACCTTCTTTCCCTTGGTTCCCACGATGTTCTCTGAACATTACAGGATATCCCTTTTCGTGGGAACCAGAACATATAAAAAAAAAAAAAAAAATTCGCTTCATAATGAAGCAGAACTTGTTCTGTACTGACAGACTCGTTTGACAACTGGATTCTGAATGAATTGTTTTCTGTTAGAGAGAATCTTATATATATAGCGTTCGGTATTCAAACGATACCGCCCGAAAACAATAAAATATTATTTATGTGTCGGCGAGTACCCCTTTGAGTTGACACGCCGCCATGATATATCACCACGCCTATTATCGCTTTCAAAAGACCGCGGGTCATTCATCTGTCGCGACGCACTATTAGTTATGAATGTCTGAAAATATAGTTGGACATCCGTTTGATGTGCCGACAGCAAGTGATAGGAGTAGTGTCGACTTTATGAGTAGTTACATAAATGCGGCCGCCTTTGATTTCGAACGAAAATTGATTTATTTAATGGCATTCTTCAGTTAAGGGTATTACATATGGCTATATTTAAAATAATTGATATGGTGTGCTTACCACACCGTTACAACCTGACGTTGTCAAGGAAATGGCAAAGCACAGCTCACTAACCTACTAATATTTGAAACTACACATATACCTACTCCTTTAAAAATAGTTGTCATTGTGACATGTCAAAAATGCAGTTTTAAATTTTTCGAAAATGTATTAATATAAATGCCATCAGATGAAATTTTGTATGTAATACGAATCATAAACAATCATTATGGCACACGTCGTGTTATCGGACTCGGCTACGCCTCGCCCAATAACATTCACGACTTGTACCATAATGATCGTCTTTATGATCCTTATTACATAAATAACTATTATATTACATTTGACATAAAAATCTATATTTCCTTTTGCCAGAGACCACATTTTGTATAATGGGGAATTCTGACCCAGGTTTGTACGAGATTTAGAGAGATAAATATATTTCTTCTTCTAATATTGAAATAAATGCTACAGTTTTGGCTACTTTGTGTCAGCAAGTGGGGATTATCCACTTCATTATGCAGTAATTTATGGAAAAATAGAAAGTAGCCACTTTTCTTTTTGTTTCCAGAGTTGTAAATTCAAATTCAATCAAAGAAGAGTGATAACTGAGGTTGAAAATGTATTCACCATGTTTTTTGTAATATAAAAACAAAACAAAATTCTGTACCTTCTCCACTTCATTTTTGTGAACTGAGTAATAAGGTTTCCATATTATACTAGCATATACTACGAACAAATACATTTTATAATGTTACTAGTGTGGATATTTTGGTGAATTTGAAGGAATTTCTAATAATGAAGCATCTTATATGCTCTGTTAACGATATTGTTCATGTGCTTCTCAAAATTGAGTTTTTCATCTATTGTCACCCCCATATTATTTCAGTGGAAGGTGCCACAAGCGTATAGCGTAGCAAATCACGCTAATTATGTGTATATGTTGTGTGAATAAATGAAAGGGGATATAAAAATCATTCGAGAATGTTAGGTATGATAGGAACATTGAACATGCACACACCCAAAGTTTGATATACGCACCTCTAAATTTTTTTTTTCTACGCTAGTAGTTTCTAATAATTCCATACTGTTTTCTGATTAGTTGGTAATTAAAATCTCAAGATCTTCAATTCACCAGCCAATCAGAAAACAACTAGTAGAATCTAACAATCTTTCGTTCGTAGACAGCTTTGTAAAACGTGCTCGCGAGAATCTTGCTTGGCAACAGTGTTCAGTTCACGTGTTCTGAATGTTTGAATCACTACAATGGTCGTGATATTATTTTTTAAAACAATATTCAATTGCTAATGTTTCCCTTTTCGATACTGTTTGTGTTTGTTTCTTACAAGTGACTGTGATAATTATGTGACTCAAAGCAGAGTATGAAGTCAACTAGTTCTGACTTTATCACCAGTTTGGATATAACAAGGTTAGTTATTTCTTCACTTTGAAATTGAATATCTATCTCAGGCAGCCTGTAATGTGTACATTTACCACACAATCAGTTCAACATTCTACCTTATTCAAATGTCGAGTTAAATGTTTATTGCATTCGGCAATTGCCAAAGTTTTCCTCTGAGCAGATCACCTGAAATCAGGCGGACGGCGCTACCCAAATTTGTTTCGAATTTTACAAACATCACTTTTTTTTTCCAGATTTTCAACCACTCTAATTCGTTATAAGATGGCATTATACACTCGTCATTCACGGGTATTGACTTGGTAATAAAATGTTATGGTATTTTTTATTCTTGATGTCGACGTTTCGACGGGGGTGCCCTCGTCTTCATCAGGAGGTGAAGGCGTTTACAACTTAGTAGTATAGTTTCTCATTTTTGTATGGTTAATTTCGTACCTTCGGAATGAGATTGCACCAGCACTTTCTTTTTTATTCGTTGTCCATGTTTTTGCTGACTTTATATTTTGGACATTTTTTTCAAGGTTTGATTTTTCGTATATTGCTATAGTTTTCTGTGTGGGATAATATTGTTATATATATATATTGAAGATGACATAAACAATGTCGAAACGTCGCATGAAATAAAAAATACATAGACTGACTAAGGCACTAATTCCGAGAAAATAAAGAATATACACATATGTGGTCAAGAAATTAGGAAATATATATATATATATATATATATATATATATATATATATATATATATATATATATATATATATATATACAGGCCGTGACTGACGGGTGTATAATGCCATTTTATAACGAATTATAGTGCTTGAAAATTCGGAACAAAAATTGAAAAAAAGAAAGCTTTTTCTTTGTAAAATTCGACAGATTTTGTGAACCGCTGACCTGCCCAGACCCGTAAGAAAACACTGGAAGTTGCCGGATGCAATATTGAATTCATTATTTGGTTAATGTACAAAAAGAGTATTGCAGGCTACCGACGATAGTTATTCAATTCCATAGTGACGGAAACAAACGAACCTCGTTATGAATTCATATTTTGTGTTTGCCCTGTAGTATCTTTCATTTGAGATAATTTTGTTCGTGTCTATATATCAGGTCAGGATGTCATTGGATTTTTAAACCTTATTCATTGGTTATTATTTTTCGAAGAAATGATTAAAAATATTTTTTTTCCATCTTTTGATCGTAGAGTATGAGGTTTATACAAAAATTAAAATGCGCTTTTTGTTTTCCAATGAAAATATTTCCAGTTTTTTCTGACACACGATTTGTTAGTTCCACTGGAGGCAATTTTGGAACCAATACCAAAATGAATTTTGAAATCTACTCTTTCGACTGGCCGCGCTAATAGGTTTTTTGTTCGAATGGATATTACAGTTCCGAGAAAAAAATACATAATGATTGAGAAAGCTATTATAGCACCGCACCTCAAATCTCCACTCACTTTTGTGAATTCATAATAAAACTTGAAAATACAATAAACATCTGTATTATTCTGAATAAAATAATACAAACTATAGATTAATAGTAATATTTTCAAAAGCAAATGGCAAGGTTGAATTCAGTTTCTGGATGCTCTACCATTCAACTTTCAAAACTACGTCTATACTACAAAATGTACAAAAAAATAAAAGAATTTAAAAGTTATCATAATAAAAAATTTAAAAAAAAAGATGGAAACAAAGAAAGGATATCAATATGATATCATTCAACATGGCATGTCTGGTAATTGAAATAGTAACTAAAGGAGATGTAGTAAGCTTTCATAACATGGAGATCTGGTATAAATTAAAATTTTCGATGAAGATATGATGGTTTTTTTATTGACAATGAGTAGCCTGATTAAGTCTGTTGTTCCACATTTTCAACCAATCAGCGTCCTCCATGTTATGAGAGATCCTTCGACCTCTTCTGATTCCGTGATTGTCTCAAACAAGATTTTGAGATGTTGTTTTAATTTCAATACCTTTCTGTCAAATGTGGATCGTAGCTACAATTTGCATAGTTGGAAGGTGATAGGGCGAATGTTTCACATACATTCAACTCCAATAGATGGTACAACACCATCAATTAATTCCAGCAAAGAATATGCTCGTCGCAACAGAATATCAAACTTCGAAGTATGATAAAAAATGACCCCAAGATTTTTGGCATCCTCCACCAACTGAATTGTTTCACTATTGATTGTTATACCGGATGTATTTCATTATATCAGTTCGTTGGGTTCGGGTCCAAACAACAAAATACTAGGTTAAAGTGGGTTTAGAAGTATACAGTGACCTGTCCCAGTTTTGAACAATGTTGTTCAGATCGTGATTGAATCAGGAATCTTCGACGTTGTGGGCAAGGAAAATGTAATGAACATGAGCATAGTCCGCGAAAAAAAATCTTGGCGTTTGGGCTACACTAGCAGCCCCCTTCTCAATGGTATGTTTACTTCTGGAGAATGCAAGACATCTCTTGGGACACCTGATTGTACTATCATCGGATATTTATCATTTTCCACTTTGATCTAGCGATACCCTTTACGTTCAATATTCATATACTTCGCTCGTCATGTCCTATGGAAATAATTCTCGCTCAACGAGCTTTTCGTAAAACCTCTTATTAGTTTGTTGATCTATCTGAGGCATGTTTTCGCTGTTACTTTGTTTTCTATTCGAAATGGGTGTTTTAATCTCAGCTGGAATGTTTTTGCGAATTTCATGTTATCTTTGTGGATTTGGCAAAGCTCGTTGAACATTTTTAAATGCATTGATTATTCAGATGGATGTCCGGCTGGGTTGGAGTTATTTTCCCCTTCTGGTTTGTTTTAGAGGGAAGTTCCTGGCTTTCTACTTTTATTTCGAGTTAAAAATATTTCAAGTGACAAAGCACTTCTAGATGTAGAATTCACAAATAGTCAATTCACAGGAACTGAACATACTTTCCATTAGTGGGGACTCTAATGTGATATTCCTTCCTCCCTATGGAAACGAAAAATTGATGGTAATGGTAATAATGAAGGTCCGGAGTTGGTCAGTATACCGGGTGACACAGGATATTGGGCCACCCCTGTAACTTCTCCATTCGTGAACGGATTCTTCTGGAATTTGGTACAGTTATATAAGCAACCATTTCGGATTTGATCACATTTTAATCCAATATGGCGAACTTCCGGTTTTTCTGTAAATGCCAGTGACTTTGTTTTTTCAAATGGAAAACCCTGTATATTTTTACATATTCTGAACTTGAAAACAAGTCCAAACCTTATGTCAAATGTCATTTTTTTCAAACAATTGAAATTAAAATTGGTTTTGGTCGAAGCTATTCACAATGAGTCGCAAATAACAGAAAAACTTAATTTTTTCTGAAAAATTATTTTTTGTGTCACTGGTTAATCAATTCAGTCACATCACATTTTTATCAAAAAATAAATTTCTTCAAATGAAACCCCTATGGGCCACCTACCTGTCTCTCTAGAACATTCATTAAGGAAAAAAATTACATATCATTTTTGTATTTCGGTGCAGTAACAAATTGTATAAATTCAAAAATTTACAACTAGTTCATGAGTTTTCTGGCAGTTCGAATAATTTTTCAACTTAGTAAGCTGTGGAAAACAACATTTCTGAATCTTGTCAACTAATTGTGTAAGTTATACTCATGAGCATGTTTTTTTTCAAATTCTTCTAGCGTTTTCTCGACTGACATTGCATTGGTATTCCATTTCCCGCGTCGAAGCGGTTGAATTAAAATCAACATAAGCAAAACATTCATTTCTGCCTCCTCACTTACGATCATTTTTTCCATTGTTGGGTTTTTCTGGGAATCTTCTCTGCACATTTCCGAAAAAGGTTCTTTGTGGGTGTCTTCTGTGTGGGTATCGTTCAGCGTATAACTGACAAGCGGGGACAATGTTTCCAAGACATTCTCCGTAAATTAATAACATATCAACCTGTTCACTTCTTGTGAACCTATAATTTCGATTTTACATTTCTACTGAACTAATTCCCGGAAGTTAACTAATTTTCGAGAGTTGAGATGAAAGATGACAGCGAAACACAATTAGTTGACAAAATTCAGAACCAGATCCAACCGCTTCGAATGCAATGTCAGTCGAGAAAACGCTAGAAGAATAAAAAAAAACACCTTTATCGTGCTTATAAGTATAACTTCACAATTAGTTGACAAGATTCAGAAATGTTGTTTTCTCAAGTTGAAAAATTATTCGAACTGCAAGGAAACTCATGAACTAGTTGTAGATTTTTGAATGTATACAATTTGTTACTGCACCGAAATACAAAAATGATATGTCATTTTTTCCTTAATGAATGTTCTCGAGAGACAAGTTTCATTTGAAAAAAAATAATTTTTGATCAAAATGTGACGTGACTGAGTTAATTCATCAATAAATGACACAAAAAATTATTTTCCAGAAAAAATTATGTTTCTCTGTTATGTGCGATATTGTGAATAGCCTTGACCAAATCCCATTTATCTACGAGGTAAAATAAAAAAACAATTTTAATTTCAATTGTTTCAAAAAAATTACATTTGACATAAGGTTTGGACTTGTTTTGACCTGTTGAACTTGAATATGTAAAAATATACAGGGTGTTCTATTTGAACAAACATAATTACCTGGCATTTGCAGAAAAACCGGAAGTCCGCCATATTGGATTGTAATGTGATCAAATCCGAAATGGTTGCTTATATAACTACCGAATTTCAGAAAAATCCGTACACGAATGCAGAAGTTACAGGCGTGTCCCAATATCCTGTGTCACCCGGTATAAGGGTACCCATTCATAGGTGAATATAGTTCTGCTCCTTATGAATTTTGCTAACCACTATTGTATCTTTTTTATGATGCGCTGAAGTGGACGAAGGTGGACAATGAACTTTCCTGTAGCTTGGAGCCTTGTATCTCGGTATTTCGACATAATAATAATTGTACTACTAACCGGAAAAACGAAAAGTTTGAATGCACACAGAAACTTTGGGTTGCAGACTATGTTAAGAGGGAGATAAAACGTCATTAAAGCGAAACCTTCGAGTGAATAATTTGAAAACAGTCATGAAGACAGGATACCTAGATGGATTCATTGAATCTTGTAGAAGGCGCCGAAGTATACCAGTGAGGAGCTACCAATGACAGAGCAATACAATGAAATTCTGTAAGTCGCAGCGTTGGGGGATCCTTAGAACAAATACAAGCCTCCATTGGTTGGTACAAAACCAATCATACAGTCATCCAAATCCACTTGGTAATACCACAAGCATCTCCCCTGCACAAATTAACTCTACAGCTTCAACTGACTTGGGTTTACCTGGGACAAGTAACAACAAAAAACAGGCAAACATGATGTGTGTGCTATATCTCAGATATTGAAAGCGATGAGGAAGCTGAAGGCCTTGAAAAAGAAGGGCGAATGCCCAATTTTCTGTTTTTTTGGAGCTGAAAGTGTAGAGTTTCAACGCTGTGAACCCAATCAAATGAAATCCTATCAAAATAAAGTGCTATTACGTTTAGACCTTTTTAACAGAAAATAAACAACTCGTACAAGGTTTCATTAACTTCTGAGGGTTGGTCAAATAGCTAAGAAAGCGGTTAAAACAATTGAACAAAATAATGAAATCAACCCCTATTTCACCCCTTTAAGGTTGACATTTAGGAAACCCTGAAACACATTTATCTTGATTTGTGAAGAAGAGCCCAATTACTTATTTCCATCAAACTAATTTCAAAACCAGCTGTACTTTCACCTCCTTTCTCACCAACCTTTTCTCCCAATGGAATATTAAAAAAAATATGCTGTCAAAATTTGAGCTCTTAGGACCAGCGGTTTGGTCAGGGCGTTGACCTTATATCAGTCAATCAGTGAGTCAGTCAGGACATATAATTATATATATACATATTGATGAAAGCTCTCACTGTCTTCCGTCTCCATCATCAAATTAACTCCGGGCCTCCATTATATTGTAGTGTCACCAGAACTACATATGTGTGCCAAGTTTCAACAAAATGCTTCACAGGTGCGAAATCAATAAGTCATCCCCTATTTTTCTAACCTTAGGTTTTTTTTTTTCAAATTCAAATGGGACCAACATCGAAGCATACCCTATACAATGAAAAATTAATCACCTGAATCGGATAACCCAGTACAAAGTTATGCGTGATAGAATCGGTTAGGAAGTAAAAATTCAGTGGGTGAATCAACAATTATCTCCCATTTTCCTACCCTTAGAAGTGTTTTTTTTAATTCTTAAGGGACCAACTTTGGAAAAGTATCAACAAAATCGGACTACTCTGTAAAAAGTTATGCGTGGTCATACAAACAAAAATATACGAGTCGACAAGAGAAATTCTATTTTTTTTCATCGGTTAAAAAAAACAATCTATTCGAGATTTCACTCAAAACTTTCATTTCCGCGCTGATTATTCATTCTTCCCACGCAGTTTCTTCTTGTTGACCGAATCCGGACCTGCTCATGTCTTGTATTCCCTACGAAAAAGCCCGACGAAATATCGCCAAAGTTCCTCGTAAGAAATTCCGCAGATTATTCGCTTTGAGTGTATCTAATAAATTCTACAAATGAAATCTCACGTTCCGACTGCTCTGTTTGTATCTGTCGCGTTCAATGGCCATGTTCCAGCATTTACGTATAAATTGCTGCTATCGCCTCTTTCCAGGACTACTTTTTACATTCTTAGTATACGGGAATGTTTAGCGACAGATGAGAATATGCGCTTTTTTGTTATTTGAGTTATTCAAATTTGCTCGATAAAATAGGTGAATCTGGCGTTGGTGAAAATTGCTACGAGAGTTTGATATTAAAGTGTGTTCAAAAGTGTTTTGACCACCTTGTTAAGTCTTATTATACAAAATTATTTTTCATTTCATTTCAAGTTAGTTTATTTTATATGGAATTGTAGCTCCTTTTTAACCGACGAAACCAAAAAGGAGGAGGTTCTCTAGTCAACGCGTATATATATTTTTTTCTATGTATGATCACGCATAACTTTTTACTGAGATGTCCGATTCCGATAATTATTTTTTCAGTGGATAGGGTGTTCTTCGAAGTTGATACCATTTGAATTTAAAAGATGAAAATGAAGGATATTGCACACTCACCCTCTGAATTCTGGCCCGTTAACCGATTCTATCAGCAGATCGCTACTGTCATTATTTTTGTTCCACATCCGTCACAGTCATTATATTCTATGAGAGGATGGAATGATATACAAAGTAATGAAATAAACTAACCAGAACAACAAAAATAATTTATATAACAACAAATAGTAAAAGTAGATAATCATATTATTTAACTGGTAATAGTTGAAGTAAGGTGGGTAGTATTTTGGAAGTATTCAAAAAACAAGTAGGTAGTAATTAGTAGATTTCAGCCACAAAAAATTTAAAAATAAGAACTTTTTAACAAAAAATTAAACCGACGAAAAACGGAACTGAAAAGTAAAAAATAAAATAAACCTTCTTAGTCTCAATAACTAGTCTCCTAAACTAATGTAAGTAACTAATTTTGAGTCGGCGCCAAACGAACAATCAACGAAAATCATTAAATTACTTCAAAAAAATAATCAGAATGTCACCGCGCAACTCGATGCCATCATTTTACGCCTTACCTAATTCATTTGCTTGTTTGTTTGGCGCCGACTCAAAATTAGTTACTTACATTAGTTTAGGAGCTTAGTTATTGAGACTAAGAAGGTTTATTTTTTACTTTTCAGTTCCGTATTTCGTCGGTTTAATTTTTTGTTAAAAAGTTTTTATTCATTAGAACTCAGAAAAAATAAGCTCTCTTATAGTGCTTGATGCATTTTTACTAGGTGTGCCATTTTCCACTATGATTTCCTGTGCATTATTGATTTCTTCCACTGTTCTACCTCCAACCCTTTTTTATCTCCTCCCACCTGGACTTTTTATGCGTTTTTGATCTACCCTGGATCGATGGTACATGTGTATCAACTCCCATTCAGTTATGATTCTTAGTGCTCATTTCAGAATGATTTAATAATTCTTACAATATTTCCCCTCCCCAGTATCTCTTCTATTTCATTTTTGATCAACTGGCTGTGCTCGTTTTCACTATTTTTGTGCTTAAAAAATCTTGGATATAAAATAACTTTATTAACTGATATAGATGATGGACGAATCGCATAATTTAATTTTGAATCCATGTCTATTACAAAATTTCTTCATAATAAATAAATAAAATACAATACACAACCCGTCAGTGTAGATTAACTACTAAATTACTAATTACTAATTAGGTACCTACCTACATGAAAAAATAGATACCACAATATCATCTTTAAATATCAGATTACACACTGCCATGGGACATGTATTCATTCAAGTCATAAAACTCACCCTGAACCAAAAAATATTTTAGGAGCTTTTTAAAGTTATTGAATGACTTACAATCACGTACATGTCCAGGTAGTCCGTTGAATACATGCAGACCAAGATTATTTGGTGAATTTTTCCCCACGTTTAATCTCAAAGGGGGTGTGTAAAAAATTATGGGAACGAGTGAGATGATGGTGATAATCCGCCTTGTTTAAAAATACAAACTTGGAGAGTTCATATACAAGAATACTATACAGAGTCATGATTCCCAACTTTTTAAAGTGATCCCTACAGGATGTAGTTGGGGATAGACCTAATATACACCTAATTATACGTTTTTGTGCAACAAAAATAGCGTGGGTGCTTGATGATGAACCCCAAAAGCAAATACCGTAATGGAGACGTGACACAATATGTGCACCGTACACAGATATGAGGCCGCTTAATGGCAGAACTCGCTTTTAACTTCTTATCATAAAACAGAGGCTGTTCAGTTTACAACACAGCTGATCACAATGTTTATTCCAGGATAGATTCTGATCAAGAGTTGAGCCCAAGAATTTAGTGCTTGTAGCTCTCTCACATTCTTTGGGACAGCAGCAAACGCAAATGTTCTCTCATAACATTATATTTCCAATATTTCGACAATGAATATTGTCAACATCAGGGAGCTACAAAAGTGAAAATACTATAATATGTTGATAAATATAAAAAGGACCTTAATCACAATGTTAGTGAGAATTGTCGTTTTTCGGTGAAATACACAAAGATGTAAAAGACAACATTAAAAACATGTAAAAAACATGGAGCAACAATTAGATTTATATGGAATAATATTCGTAACAAGAAATTACTGGTGAATTTACTAAAAGCCGAGAACAATTGTGGCAAACATTCTTTGGTTATGAATGTGAAAAGCATGGGAAAATCGAAACATAGAGGTTGGAATTAACATAACCTAAAATGTCAACGTCAATGTGGCATAATTATTGAGAAGAAGAAGAAGAGACATTTGGTCTTAGCTGTCCAAATGATATTGGAACATCATTTGCAATTACTACTAAAGATGAGATTTTATTAATGGTAAAAATTATAGATGAATAAATTTTATTTTGAATGATAAACGCCATGTGAAGTGGAATAAATAGAAAAATCGAATTTAAACGGTTTTCTTCACATAAAAGATTCAATATAAATTGAACCAGAAAATGGTAGATCTCAGGTGAAAAACAACTACTTTCCTAGCAAATACCACGCAGAACGTTGAATGATATTCACCTGAAAATCCATGCATACCTCCATATAAATGGACATTGAATGCAAATGTTTCTTTCTGATAAGCATACCGGTTTCAGGCTTTTTTGGCCCTCATCAGTACGGAGTCGTCAACCAGCCAAAGGTCCGAAGAGCTCTGGCTGAAGCGAGACACAACATAACCAAAACCATCATCGAGTCTATAACACCTATAGGTACGCCGGAAAAGAAAACTTTTAACTGGCGGTACCTAGTGACAGAAAGAAACACTCCGTGTATGTTGTGTCTTGCTTCAGCCAGAGCTCTTCGGACCTTTGGGTGGTTGACTACTCCGTACTGATGAGGGCCAAAAAAGCCTGAAACCGGTATGCGGATTGTTAGGTGAACACGACATAAATTAAACATAATCGAGCTTATCAGAAAGAAACATTTGCATTCAATGTCCAATTATATGGAGGTATGCATGGATTTTCAGGTGAATATCATTCAACGTTCTGCGTGGTATTTGCTAGGGAAGTAATTGTTTTTCACCTGAGATCTACCATTCTCTGGTTCAATTTATATTGAATCTTTTATGTGAAGAAAACCGTTTAAATTCGATTTTTCTATTTATTCCACTTCACATGGCGTTTATCTTTCACTACATGCTAGTCGGGCTTGCCACACCTACTGAGAAGGAATCTTTTATTTAGAAACCTATCGAGGTGGGAGATTCTCGGAGTGTTTCTTTCTGTCACTAGGTACCGCCAGTTAAAAGTTTCCTTTTCCGGCGTACCTATAGGTGTTATAGACTCGATGCTGGTTTTGATTATGTTGTGTCTCGCTTCAGCCAGAGCTCTTCGGACCTTTGGCTGGTTGACTACTCCGTACTGATGAGGGCAAAAAAAGCCTGAAACCGGTATGCGGATTGTTAGGTGAACACGACATAAATTAAACATAATCGAGCTTATCAGAAAGAAACATTTGCATTCAATGTCCATTTATATGGAGGTATTCATGGATTTTCAGGTGAATATCATTCAACGTTCTGCGTGGTATTTGCTAGGAAAGTACTTGTTTTTCACCTGAGATCTACCATTTTCTGGTTCAATTTATATTGAATCTTTTATGTGAAAAAAACCGTTTAAATTCGACTTTTCTAAATTTTATTTTATTATTATTAA
The DNA here is from genome assembly GCA_018342105.1 of Gonioctena quinquepunctata. Taxonomy (NCBI): domain Eukaryota; kingdom Metazoa; phylum Arthropoda; class Insecta; order Coleoptera; family Chrysomelidae; genus Gonioctena; species Gonioctena quinquepunctata. Next base: position 66,227 of record JAFIRS010004807.1, read on the forward strand.
TTTTGTAATAACTTTCATGTTAGTTTATATTAAATAGAAGAAGAAGATGAATTATTATTGAGAGCATTTGGGTTCTTGTCTAAGATTAATAAATAAGAATAGATCTCACTTAAATGATTGAGATCTGTTCTTTTGTATGAACAATTGTTGGATTGAGAAATAAATGCCTTTCCCAAAAAAATTCGTTTTCGTTTTCGTTTCTTTTACTAAAATTTTTGTGGTCAAGGATAAAACTCCGTTATTTTCACAAACAAAACTAGTTTTTTTATTGGTGCCCCTTTTTACCCATTTAAAGCACGCCTCAGCGTGTTTAAATCGAACTTTAAAAAACGCGCGTTTTTTAAAGGTTACCATGACAACATCAACAAATCGAGAAACGTGAAGTCTAAATGACATATTTTTGATTATTGATCTGACAGGAGTACCTTGTAACGTCAAATAACATATTACTCACAATTCGTTCATTTATATGTGCTCGTCCATCCATTTGATGAACTTTTCATATTCTTTTTTATATATATCATGATTTTCGCGGTATTAACCGCGATTCTGCCTCACTATTCAAAAAATCGATATTAGAATAATTCATTTTTGAGCTCTGGTGACAACAAATATTGATCTTTGGTAACAAATTGCAAATGAATGTTTTTCTCAATTCCATGACAACGAAAGGTATACTGATGTCACATCACGAATTCAACCTTCTTGCATTATTAGTTCTTATTTCTATTTTTTGTAGTAATAATACCAGTATATATGATTTCAAAGTGCACCAATAAAAAAAAATAACGTAAAGTATTCGTGGATAACTGGTCTTAAAAACACTTGCTCTATAAAAATCGCGCGTGTTTTAAAGCCCTTTTTATCCACTTATACTTTAATATACTATATTGCATTCCTTGTGCAAGCTGTAACCAGGTCAAACAGCCAGGTTACTGAAAGACCGTATAAGTGACATTGAAGGATTTGAAATTACTACCTTGAAACGTCAAAGCTATAACACCATTCCGACAAATGTTAATATATTTTACGTTTTTTTTTAAGTTAATGTTCATCAATCAACCACTCAGATTACTGTAAGTACTTCCTTCATTTTGAGTATTTTTTCTCAATAATGTAATTTACATATTTTAGGACCCTGAAGAAGTTTCAAAATTGAAACGAAAGCTCGGTCCAACGTATTAAAGAGTTTTTCATGATTCAACACTTGTGCTGACTGAAGATCCCCGTTATTCCCCACTGTTCACACCAATTTTCAGTCGTGAACAAAAATTAATCTTTTATTTCAATAAGAGAATAACTTTATATCCAACAAAATAGAACAGTTAAATAAGATGTTCGGAATGCCATCCACCAGTCTCTTGACAATAAGCAAATCTACGGATACATTCCTCTTGCACATTGCGAATAACTTCCGGAGTAATTCTGTTAATTTCGATCCTAATTCGATTTTTCAACTCTTAGATTTTGCGGCCTGTCTACATAGACCTTCGATTTCAAATAACCCCACAAGAAAAAATCCAGGGGCGTAAGATCTGGAGATCTTAGGGGCCACTCTATCGGTCCGCGTCCACCAATCCACCTCCTAGGAAAACAGTTATTCAAAAACTCGCGAACATCACGTGCATAGTGCGGGGGTGCACCATCTTGTTGCAACCAAATACTTTTATTTGGCGAGTTAGGATTGTTGGCGTTTGGAAAAATATATTTTTATTATTATTACATTATGATTATGAAATTCTTGTATTGTCATCGGTCCTTGATATGTGTGACAAATTTCAGATTACTCGGAAGATTGGAAGTGGGTGAATATTTACTTCCAAGATTTAATTACATTGTGAGTTATTTAGTTACAAGTGAATATAATAAAAGCGTGTTAAAAAATGCAAAATTTTACTTTTTTGAGCCAAGTCTCTAATCCCTTAGACTGCCCTGGCAGACTAGTGAGTCAGTGCTCTACTACATCAATGGATCCTTTCCAAATATTAATAGTTAGCTATTTCCTAGTCTAAAATGGAAACAAAAGACAATCACAAATTAATGCCATAATAGGCAAGTTAGTGTCAAATAAATGTCAGTTGAAATATCAACAAATATTCTTCGGTAATTCTAAGTAAAAAGATTCTAAAAGTAAACTATGGCTACTTTAAGTGAAACCCAACGCATAGAAATTTTAATTTTTATTGGATGCGGAGATAGAACCAGAACTCAGCAAGAGGTATGCGACTTGTTCAATGCGAAGTATCCAAATAGACCTATCAGTCGTTCAACAGTCAGAAAGATTGAGAAAAATTTTCGAGAAACTGGTCATGTCAAACATATTCCGAATGCTGGACGTCCTCAAATAGAAGAAAACGTGAAACTTGATGTTCTATTGGGTGTAGAGAATAATCCTCACAATACTTCACGACAAATTGCAGCAGACTTCGACATATCCCAAAGTTCTGTATTACGTATTCTAAAAGCAGAAAAGTACCATCCATACAAAGTACAGCTACATCAACAACTCAATGATGATTCCGATCGTCGTGTGGAGTTCTGTGAAATAATGCAGGATTTGTGTAACCGCAATCCACGTTTTATAAAACAAATTCTGTTTTTCGATGAGGCTACGTTTTGCCTAAATGGTTCAGTAAATCGTCAAATTGCAGATATTGGACTAGGGATAATCCTCACTGGATGATGGACGGGCATACTCAATACCCTCAGAAAGTCAATGTTTGGGCAGGAATAATAAACGACAGGATTATTGGCCCGTATTTTTTCGAAGGAAATCTCACAGGGTAGCTTTACTTGGAATTTTCAAGAAATGAACTCATACCTAGCCTTGCCGATATTTTTCCAAACGCCAACAATCCTAACTCACCAAATGAAAGTATTTGGTTGCAACAAGATGGTGCACCCCCACACTATGCACGTGATGTTCACGAAATTTTGAGCAACTGTTTTCCTAGGAGGTGGATTGGTAGACGCGGACCGATAGAGTGGCCCCCAAGATCTCCAGATCTTACGCCCCTGGATTGTTTCTTGTGGGGTTATTTGAAATCAAAGGTCTATGTAGATAGGCCGCAAAATCTACAAGAGGAATGTGTCCGTAGATTTGCTTATTGTCAAGAGACTGGTGGATGGCATTTCGAACATCTTATTTAACTGTTCTATTTTGTTGGATATAAAGTTATTCTCTTATTGAAATAAAATATTAAATTTTGTTCACCCTGTGAAAAAATATTTAGTTAATTATTATCATTGAATGCAGTATTGAAAGGCCTTCTAGATGAGGTATCACAAGACATCTATTCCAATTTAAAAAAATTACCGATTACGTCACCATGTCAAAACCAGTGACATAACCTCTTTAGAATATACATAGAAAAATCGGCATTTTAAAATAAAAATCGACCTATTTCAGGATTTTTGTCAAAAGTACATGGCTTGCGAAATATCGAATTTGTTCCATAATTTTGACGCACACTGTATATATTTATATATATATATATATATATATTATGTCAACATACAAAACTTTAAATGGAAATCCACTAATTATTATGAATACTAATGTTTGAAAACACAATTTGTTGCAAATGAGTTGGAATAGCCGGTCCAGCGGAGTTAGTTGGTGGTAACTGGCTGTTTAGAGTAAGATTGCAAAGTGAATGAAGATGACGACGATGGAGACGACATCGTTTGCATGAAATAATTTTATTTCCTTTTGTTCTTCGGAGTCCTCCAAGTAACCTTCAGCAACAGCAGTTGACTTCCAGCCTCCAAGACGTTTTATGTTGATTATCACTTCGCCTGAATCTGCTAGAAATGTTGCCGAGGAATGTCTGAAACTGTGACCTTCTGGGCCGAAAGCTCTCTGTCAATAAATTGAAGAAACTCTACAAAATATAAGGTTCTTCCCTGTGCACACAGCCTTACTACTCCCACAGAATCAGAGATGGCGTAAACTTCCGTATTCCTAGGTACATTAAATAATAACAAACCTTGCCTTTCTACATCATGTCATGGTATCTCCTACGCCACTGTTTTTTCATGATCTGACTCATCTCGATTTTTATGTGTTGACTACCCTACACTTTCGGCCACGAGGCGATTATATCCACTCAATAATCAAATTCAAACATACCTCCAAAACTTAGAACCTCCCTAATTTAAAATACCTCTCCCAGCTATCCGATCTCATTAAATACCGTGGTGGCAGATCATTCCACCGGAGGGATGAAGAGAAAGGGCCTCTTCAAACACGTTCGACCTATCGAGTCTATGAGTTTACCCTGCATCGCAAACAGAAAGCAAAGTCAATTGAAAGGAAGTCGCTTGTCAGCGCTTTTCGACAAGTTTCAACTCAACTTCGATGCAATGAATGGGAGATGAACTTCGCGAAACTTTTTCGGTTTTCCATTAATTTTGGAGAGCGGCATAGACGAGGGGAAACGCCTCGAGAGGTGATAAATATATCAGAAATTGGTTATAGGATGGAATAAGATAGCGAATATACTCCGTTTATAACGTTAACCCTATATTTCATTTATATCTCGGGATGCTGGTTGGGGTCCATTCAATTCTGACCAGTATGTTATGAATAAGAAAAAAATTTAGAGAATTGTAACCCGACTACGGGAAAAATAAATTAAAAAGTAAGAAACAAGTTAGGTGTTGATAAATAAATGCAGAAAAAAATTGAAATGGTGGTGTGACTACGTGAAACCTAAAATGCAAATATTTTTCAAATGGAGAGCGAGGGTGATCCATAATGATAGAAGACAGAAAATGAATTTTTATTTGTCATGTTTAAATGAGCTAATGAACAAAAACTATTATAATAATGAAATCTTTGTTTAAATGAAAAAAATCAAAGCGCTTATAATATCGGAGCACCGGAAAAACTTAGAAGGTGTGAAAGTCCAAGCTAAAAATTTCGATATCGTTGAAAATGAAGACACTTTGCATTTCCATATTAAGAAAGAGAAACAAATTATTAATAACAAAATAGTAACAAAAATAAAATCTAATGAAATTGGCTAGGAAGGTGAGGATGAAGTCCTTGATGTATTTAAATTTTTTTTGGTGAACTTTACTCACACAAAGTAACTCACTGTGAAGACGATAGCGATTTACGTCAACTAAAACTTTCATGGTTGAAGCAAACAAAAATTTGGCGGAAATAATCTCCAAAGCAGATGTGGAAAAAATTATTGGGACTTCGGAAGAAAAATAAATCGCCAGGTTCTGACGGTTTGTCAACCGAATTCTACATAAATTTTTGGGAGTTATTGAAACACGAAGTTGTTGGTTTTATGAATATAATTCTTTCAGGTCGTGCCTTACCGAAAATTTTGAAAAAAGGAATAATGGTGTTTGTTCCAAAGAAGGGTATGTCATCGGATATCAATGATTAAAGACCAATTTCGTTATTAAACACAGACTATAAAATTTTCATGAAATTATTGAAAGAGCGACTTTTAAGTCGTCTCGTAAAGGTAGTCTCTACCAAGTCATGTATGTCAGAGTCAAAAAATATTTATTATTCTTTCAAATCAAACAAGAACTAATAAATTGTTACTGAGTATAGACTTTGACCATGCTTTTGATAGAGTTAATCACAAGTTTTTGTGGAAAAATTTAGAGTTGATGAAGTTAGACGAAAAAAATTTGAAGATCTTGAAAAACTTATGTGATGACACAAAATCTATTATTCAGGTTAATCGTAACATAACAAGGGAAATGAAGATCGAATCTGGGGTACGTCAAGGTTGTCCCATGTCAATGGTACTATTTTTATATATTGAGCCCTTATTGTTAAAACTCAAGGAAAGGAAAATGGATATGAGTGTTTATGCGGATGATTTGACAATGATTGTGGGAAAGATTGAATGAATATATGTTATAAAAAAATTCATAGATGATTTCATATTATTTTCAGGAGCACAAATTAATTTAAAAAAATGTGTGGCCTTGGAATTAGGACCGTTTAATACGATAAAATTTCAGGACAATCAGTATGATTGGTTTCAGTTTAAGCATTCTATTAAGATTTTAAGTTTTTTTCTCGGCAAATATTCACGAAATGTCGAGAGCTAATTGGCTAGAAGTCACGAATAAGATACAGCAAAAAGTGATGATGAATATCTCTCTTTCAACGAGCGAAGTTCATAAATTGTTACGAGATATCTGCTTACATACATAGAGATATAATTTTGAATCTAGATGTCAACTCAAGGTCAATATATGAAAGGATGCTAGTGCAAAATAGAACTAAATCCTCAGTTGAACGTAAATCCACTGTTCAGAAAAATTGGGAACTCATATTCAGAAACATAAATGACCCGATTCTCAGTCACACACAGAAAAGTCTAATCTACCTTCTGATACACGATGCATTCCCATTCAACAAAAACCTCTCCAAAATCGGAAAATCTCTCACTGATTTGTGTGTTAATTGTAATGCGAATGTTGAAACTCTCAAACACGAATTCATTAATGATCAAGCTCGCGCGATCACTGCTTACTTGTTAGGAGTTCTCGGAAAATTCACGAAATAAAAATGTAATCTGGATGAGTTGTTCGATTTCAATTTCCCATTCGGTAATAAAACTAAAGACATGTTTGTAATTCAATGTGTGGCAAGTTCAATTGTACATGTCATTGAAACTCCCTTTATAGCTAATATAGCAGAATAAGCAAATGTTGTTCAACAGTTCTAGAATTATCTCTCTCTATGATGCAAACCTTTATCGATATTTTCGTTCATGTTTAGCGTACGACCACGGCATTTGAATTGAATCATAATACTATTGAAGTGAAACTGCCAGAATACTCCAATAGAACTGAATATATAGGAATATCTAACATTTCAAATCAAAAGACTTGTCTACTTGATAAGACGATGATCGCAATCAATACCAAAACTTATTTCTTAATTTTTAGTTTATTTTATTTATCCTTAGTCGGATGAAAGGTTTGGAATATTTTTCCTTTAATTATAGTCATTTTTTCCGTAGTCGGGTTACTATTTTCTAACTTTTTTTTCAATTGAAATTTTCCGTTTTTGGTTATGTTAGTTATTTAGTTATTTGGTAGCAAATCTTCAGAATATATAGTTTTTATATGACATTAACACTTTTTCACCATCATGTAATACAATGTGTTTATTAAAAATGTATAAGAAACTGGAAATATCACTCTGTTGAATTATAGCCAACAGTATTATTGAATAAATATAAAAAATATAAAAATGAACTCACCGAATCACTAAAAAAACTAAACAAAACTACTACTTTCAACAGATAGAATAAAATAAAAACAACTCCACTATTAGAAAACTCACAGGAAAGGATAATTATCAAAATAGTATGAATAACATTACATATAACAATAAAAATACTTCAGATAAAAAAGAAATTGGCAATATTTTCAACTCCCACTATGCCAATGGCGAAGAAATAAAATGACTATTAAAAAACGTTTTTAAAGACAAGCTTTTATCTAAGCCGTGTACTAAAATGCATAAAATAAGTTTAAGTCATCGCCGACAGAGATTTAATAATTTTTTGTTGAATTATTTGGTTTCAAAAAGCTTGTCGCGCGAAGTGTTCATAAAAGTAGATACCAACTAATCTGATTGCCCCCGATTGA